>JAUZNC010050101.1:27819-54654 GCA_034780395.1 Vannuccia rotundouncinata | reverse complement strand
TTCACTCTAACGCTAATTTATTATTTTGTACAGCTTTCAAATACTTTTATATTTACGTATTTTTTCAAAGAGTTATTTGAAAATATTATTTGATTATTTAGTATTTTGATACTAATATTAGTATCTTATTTGTATATGTTTGCGTGTTTACACGTTTACATGCGTTTGACTTACAGATTTTTAAAATAATTTATCTGTTATATTGTAAAACCAATATATTTGTACATTTTGTAAAATTACAAAATACTCAAAATTCAGAGTTATCCTAATCCATTTTATTTTGCAAAACAGATTGAAAATTGCAGACAAATTCAAATTCAAATACAAATACAAATACAATACAATATTTATATAATTTAAAGCACCAAGGTATAAACTGATTTAAACAAAATTACATGCCGAAGATAAATTCCTGATTATATTAGACAGAAATTTGTTTGAAAGTAATTAACTATTGTGAAAGCAAGCGATATGAAAGCAAGAATTACTGGGTTGCAGCCCGGTATGTTAGATCTTTATGGTTCCTCTATTACCCTCCTCTAAAACTGTAGCGGGTAATTATAGCAAACCGTACTAAGTCTTACATGCATCTTCACAGCAACACTGAATTGCATACGCGGGTAACAATATGTTTTTTTTAGAAAACTGAGCAATTCATTAATTTGAATAATAGATTTATTAAAAAAATCATAATAATTAAATATTGATTAGATGCCAAATGGTTTTGCTAATATAAAATCAAACATGTAAAATTGGCGTGATAAAGGTTAAAATTAATTATATTTATTCTTACAGAGGGGGAGGTGTATGTGCCGGCCTGCATACGTTATTAACAGCGGAGTGTTTGCTGTTGCGTTAGGGTGCGTATAACAGCTAGGTCTATAACGGACGTATAACGGGTGGCAAAGGGATGGGTAGGTGTCTTTGAAAACATAATTTGTGCGTAACGCTATTTCAAAAAGAATGTATTAAAGGATTTGTCTATATATAAACTGAGAAAAAAATCATTATATAAAATTGTATAACATTGTATAAATTCTACAGTATGAACATAATTCGCAGCTATATAAATTATTGTATATATCTCCAACATATATATTTCAGATTTAAGTAGTTGCTAGTTGTTTAAAATACTTTACATGTACGGATCCAGAAACGTTTAAGAGGGCCGTGTGGCTAACATTTATATTCGACGCCAGTTTCTGAATTCAAGCGATCAATAATCCACATAATTGGCGCAATATGGTAATTAAACAAAAATTTGGTCTTTTTTTTGTACTTTTCAGCCCCGTTAATTTGTCCTGTCTCCCTACATTTTTCAAGCTTAATTAGATTTAAAAATATATAAACATACGAAATTTGCTCCGCACTAATTTTTCTTCAGTTTTCAAGTTTTAAGTCAAATTCGTTCAAATCAGGGACTATAAGTATTTAAAGTATATTGGAAGCTATAGTTAATATATATATATATATATATATATAAGTATTTAAAGTATACAATATTTAAACTATACATATATAATTAGTTAAGTATGTTCCTGGTTTAAATATTAACCTAAAATCATTTATTTATATATTATTTATCTATACCGGCCAACTGATCAAAAAAACGTCTAGAGCGCATTTCAATTATTATACGCCACGGGATTAGTTTAATTCGCTTTATTAATATAATTTATTTTATTGATTGACTTCCCTCTTTTAAAAAAATAATACTGTATATAATTTAAATGCTTTCATACCTCCTATGAATTTTGTATTGAATATTAATATTCCAGATATATTCCTCCGTGGACGTTTATTACTATATTGTATAAATAATATATAAGTCATTGCCTAATAAACACGACACTAAAAACATATACAATACTTATGAAATTGACTATAAAAGTAAACATATATGAAATAAATAACTCCCAGCCCCAGGATGCGCTCCAGTTTTTAAAAAATATTTATAAACAGATGATTATTAGAAAATGCGCACCTACTGTTGTTTGAAATTGGTTGAAATATTTTTAATGCGAGAAGTTTGAAAATTCTGAAAAATTTCATTGAGATATATCTATATCTTAAATTAGTTTGGACTTCAAAGCTTATACTTAAAAGTAATAATTTAAATTTGTGTTCTTCAAATATTACATTACTTATATTGCAAAATGTTATATTTTACAGAGTAATAACATGTTTAATGCTTGATCAATGTCATTGGTTATTGTAAACATTTCTTACATCTTAGGACACCATATATTAGATTTGCTCAAAACAAATAGTTATACAAATCTATTTGTTTAATGTTCTATTTTAATTAGAATGTGTCATATTGTGTATGATTGTTAGTATCTTAATGTATTATAATATATTTAAATAAAGAAGTTTTCTACAGGTATTTAATTTTTTTATGAGAAATTTTTAATATACATTTCGAGGGTTTACACCAGGTGGTTCTTTAGTTTTACAGCTGCATAACCGCCTAACAGTTCTCTAGTAATCAACAGCCTAAATTTAAGCATTTTTAAAAAATCAAATACCTATTATGTTCTTTAACATTAAATATTCTAAACTAGTTTTAATATAAAATTTATTTGATAATCATAACAAAATCCTTTATTTAAATTAATTTTTTTTGTATTGAAATAAAAAATGTTTCTTAACAATTTCAAGACAATAATTATTTAAATATTTTAAGTATACTTAAATTTTTGATTCAAAAATGCCATGTTCATGGTTTTAGACCTATATTGTATAATGTCCTGAATATAACAGAAAACTACAACAATTTAACCCTAAAAGCAAGCAAAGAAAAAAGTTAGGCAATGCATTTAAAATTTCCTAATCTAACAATAGATGACATTGTCTCACTGTCAGACTTTTCTTTATAACCAATAAAATTATGTAATTTATGGTTCTGATTATTAGGCACCTTATTGATTATTAATCTAAATATATCAGTTACATTGTCTATAATCATATAAATCAAAAACATACTAAAAGTCAGAAATATATACATCATCAGCAAAGTTATTATTTAATATATTTTTAATAATTATGAATTATATTTACTATATTTTCTAAAAAAATAGTCAGATGTTATATTTTCAGAAAACAATTGTTTTCATCAAATTTTTTTAACAATAATATATTTGAAAAACAAGGTTTTAATCAAAATAATTCATAAATGTATGTATATATATAAGAAAACAAAGTTTATAAAAATCATTACTATAATTTTGGAAATATATATTGAATGTTTGAAATACACATAGATGATTGTAATACTAGCATTTATTATCTAATAATAATTTTCTAACAGTCAGCAAACAGATACATTATGTTCTTCACAAACAAATCAATTATATAACTAGAGCAATGGGTATTCCATCAACAATTTCTTTCTCTGGGGCAAGTAAACACTGTCTAGGGCTTGTCATTCAGATATTGTTTCCTTGCTATCAAATCTGAGAAACTTTAGAATTAGCTGGAATAATTCTTTTGACATTATCACTTTGAACATTGGAGAACTTAAAAGCATATATTCCATTGATCCTTGATGTTTCAACCATTTGATTTTAAAATTCCAGAAAAATACAGAATCCTGAAAAATTCAAAAAGTTTATCTTCATATTTTGCCAGATTCTATAGTGCTTCTTGCCCACAAATTCATCATGTTTACAATATTTTCCAACTTATCATTCATAATAAAGTACATTCACATCTCTGGTATTATACTGGCTGGTTATACATGTAGTAAAGGACCCAATGCTTGATGCAAAATGTTTTTACATCTTGTATTTATTCTCCTTGCTTTAAGATCTTGTTTCAGAGTTGCAGGTGTTCAGAATGTCTGGATGGCATCTGGATTTCTAGCTTTTGGGAAAGCACTAAAAACATTGTAAAATCTATTAGATGAAGGGGGGGGGGGGGTGACCCTAAAATCATGACCAAGGAAAATTCCAGACATTTATGTGGGAAATCCAGACCCCTGATATTTTTTTCTCATTTTTGCAACATTTATAGGTTGCTTGCAACCATGGTGTCAGGATTTTATTTCAATATGGTCTGGCAACCATTTTATTTTCTCCAAATTATCCTATTATTCTGAGACAAAAATTGGATGTTATTTTCACATACTACAGCATCATCATCTTTTGATCCTGACTGACTAACTTCATCTACAAGAGGGTTTTTATGACATTATTTTATAAATCAGATCCACTGTCATTTGAAATATCTGACATTTTTATAATTTGTGAAATCAAATTCTAATTACTATTATAAGTTTATGAAAGGTCATATCTGGAAACTCCATTCTTCAATCCATGTTATATGTGCTCAACACTGGGCTGAGGCTTTTCAGTATACATTCATTTGTAAAGATAGCCTTCATCTTGAGATGATGAGCTTACTTTAGCGCTGTCTTCTAATTATGGCAGTCTCTTATAAATTAGTTCACAATTTGAGTTGTCTGTCGATTGATATCTGGTGCATGCATCTGTTTATGATATAAGATCTGCACACTGATTCTAAATTGAATTTTGTAATACAAAAATATCATAAAACTGAAGTTGGATTATATAGTGAAAAGTATATTACAACAGACCTAACTTTATCATGGCAGCAATGTGTGCACTGAATACTGAATGGTATGATTGTACATAATACACAGAATTTTGTGGTTTTTTGTCAAATTAAATCTACAATTCAAAATATAACTTTTTAGGAGTTAAATAATTTATAAGGGTGTATGCCTATTCTGCCGTGCTACAACAAAAAGGCATATGTTGAAAAAACGAATTTTCATTTTATTTCATAAAAATGGTTATATATGTGTCCTTTTCATCTATTGATAATATCAAACTTCTATGACCTATATAACTAGAGATTATTAATAAAAAAAACATATGTCGCTTGACTTTTGAAAATTACTATGACAAAAAAGAGTAACACCTTATGCTACCACAAAAAAGCATTTATAAAGTAAAAAATATTTTATTTATTGTTGTTTTATTTTTTAACACTTATAAAAGTATCACATCTTATATGATCAATTTAAGGGCATATATTGAAATGTTGAGTGTATGTGCTCTGACTTTGTTTTTTCTCATTTCCCAAAATTATCATTTATATTTCGACATACTCCTTTTTGTTGTAGCATGGTTGTATTCCCTATATACAGCATCTATACTTATTTATTCAGCATTCACACTAAAACTATAATAAGGCAATTTCGTTTTCATAAATATAATGTATGGTTATTATATATTCAATATTAAATGAAATGAATTTTTCTCAAAAAATAAATATATAAATCTGATATTATAATTGTATTAAATTATCATGTTTGAACCAGTGCTCCAAATTTATTGTTGTTGATAAAATTGTATTCATAATATATTGAAAAAAACAAGATTATAGGTTACAATAAACAGTATATATATAATAATCATATGAATTCATATAATAATTGGAGTTTATTTTATCCTAAACTTTGTTTCTTTCAATTATATTTGTCACAAATAATAAAAATATTATTGTTTGCTAATTATGCACATTTATTTTTGTAACTATAATGTTCATTAAAAATCTTAGTTCCAGCTTTTTTCAATGCAAATTTCGGAAATAAAACCAGCATTTGTATAGTCTATATTAATGAGAGAGGGAGAGAAAGGTTTACCTGCAGTAACTATTAAATTGATTGACTTTAGTATTATTGAATCAATTGTCCCTTTGAATGCAGGTAGATTAGTGGAAGAGAATTTCATCAAATTTTCTAACAAATTTCATTTTTTAAATAAATTTTTCAAATTTTAAATGGCCTTTTCAGCACCCTAAAATTACCTACCATTAACATTTTAACAATACATTCTCTTGAATAATTTCAAATAAATTCATATTTTTATTATTATCTCAATAAACATTTTGTTTAATGTTCAATGTTGTTATAACAAACAATTGATTTATTCATGATTTTTATACAGTTATTTGTCTATAATGCCTGAATATATATTTGGCCCAATGGATTTTGGTATAATATAATATTTATATGTCACATAATAGTAAAAAAAAAAAATATGATACATTGATACAGTATACAGTTTACAGTATACATTGACTAAACCAGACACACATAAAAAATTTTAAAAATCACCCAGCTTATGTATTGTCTGGTTTATACAAAATGAGAAAAAACAATAAATAAATAGTCCATTCAAAGTTTATTGAATTATGTTCTATAGGAAGAAAACCACAACTAATGATATGATTAATATATTATATTTCAATAGAGAAATATAAGATATTTGACAAAAAGCACTAATTTTTTTCATGGACATTTATGATCATAGAGAACAAAAAATCTCATGCTCCAAAAATTTGACTTTTGAGTCAAGACATCTATTTGACGGTTTATAGGAAAAAATTCGTATATTTTACATTTTATAGTATAGTGCCCAACATATTAAAACAAGAAACCATGCAGAATGACTATTACAAACCGTATTTTACTTTTATTATTACTTTTATAAAACACTTAAATATCAAAACACTTTTGTAAAATGAATATGTTTTTAAAATTCTACTTATGATATTTGCTGTTGTTTTTGTAATAGTCATTCTGTGTGGTTTTATGTTGGCACTATACACTATTCATATAAATTAAACATTTTTTTTCAAATAAACCTTCAAATAGGTGACCATTTTGTCTTCATCCAAAAGTCAATTTTTTTTGGTGCATGAGATTTTTTTATTCTCTATGCTCATAAATTTCCGTAAAAATGTAGTGCTTTTGTCTGACATGTAATGATAATTTCACTAAGCGACCTCACTAATCTATATATATACATATATGTTTGAAACATCCATTATATTACTAGAATGCATTTTACATTTGCCAAGAGTTACTCATTTAAATAGCTATTTAAATTTGGATGCATTTTTTCTGGCTATCCTCATCAACTATCCATAATGCAGTTTTCTTGCTTCTATGTAAAAATGATTGTAAAACAATGTAAAAAAATTAATAACCTTTTGGATAGAATAGAGCTTATTGAGGTGTGTTAGATTATTTTAAGTTTAATAATATAATTTTAAAACCCTGTTTTGATACATAGATTTAACACAATGTCCTCTTAAACTATCGTAATGTTATGCGGCTGTTAGTGTTCATTATTGTTATTTATAATATATTCTTTGATGCTTTTCAAAACATTTCTTTATATTTACTCTTATTTTTGCTGAAAATGTGTTCAGTTGTATAAAGATAAATTGCACATATTTTTTAATTACTTGTGCAATAATTAGTTTTAATCTTTCTTAGGGAATGTGTACTTTAAATCATTTATTTTTTATTTATCTGTTTCATAATATCAGACAATTAATTTTGCCATAAATTATTATCCTACATTTTTTGTATAGTTTGCAGCTTTCATTTCAAGATGATTAATCTCTCTGAGATGCTAAACCAGAAAAACCAACAGGAGCGTCGAAGTTCTGGCCAACCAGTCATAATTCGAGACAAACTGTTGCTGAAAGAAGTTCAAGAAATGGAGGACAACCTTCCTCAGTCGTGTAGTATCAGCTTCCCAGACCCAAATGTTTTATTTAGATTCCATCTAACAGTGAAGCCAGCTGATGGCTACTGGGCTTCTGGTCAATTTAAATTCCTCGTTGAGGTTCCCGAGACTTATAACAATGCTCCACCAATTGTTAAATGTCTCACCAAAATCTGGCACCCAAATATCGACGAGGATGGCCGCGTGTGTCTGAGTATTCTGCGACAAACTTCCATTGATGCCACGGGCTGGGCACCAACTCGCCGGCTGAAGGACATGGTTTGGGGCATTGATTCTTTGTTTGGGGATCTCTGTGACTTCAACGATGCACTCAATACGGCCGCTGCGGAACAATACAACACTGACAAGGATAACTTTAAACGCCGAGTTCAACGCTACATTGTCGAGTATGCTCGCCGTTAATTTCTACTGGCTTAAATCTGAATGCTGGATAATCAAAATTCTGTACATTTATGTCCGTAATCAAGCTGTGTATTATACACAACTGGGCCTCCATTCATTTTATTATGCAGTATTTCGATTAGTAAGAAATTCTTTTTGTGGCGAGGACCTGTTTGGTTAGCGTTTCTTTTGCTCAGTTATAGTAATTTCTTTTTTGAATTTCTTCCAAAACTTCTAGCATTTGAACTGGATTAGCAATATAGTCTAGTCATGTTAATAAATTAATTGAATTGTATATAAATGCTATGGCTTTGTATATATATTGTATTAACATTTTTCCATTTGGCTTTCAATTGTTTTGCTTGCTATTTTTTTATTAGTTGTAAAATTATTTTTTAGTTAATTATTATTAATTTAATTTAGTTGTGAATCTTCAATAGTTTTAATTACATCTAACTATTTTGGAAGTTCCCCTCAATATATCTATCCACTTACAAATTTTTCATGATTAATTAAATATGTTTCTTAATTTACTATTTGGTCTGGCGAAAAGTTATTGTTTTATGGTATACTAATTTGTACAGGAAAATGTTTCCAATATTGTTATAATTTGTCATAATATACTCATTTTTAACAAGAGATGGCAAAATAATGTGTATAAAGCTATTATATAAATATTTATTTGGTTACATATTTTTCTATAGTTGTTTAAGTAAATTTGTACTATTATTTTTTTAAATTTGCAATATTGAATTATATACACATCAAAAGTTAGAAATGTAATTATTCTGCGAATGTAAATAATTTATGAGAATATTAAAATAAATTTTCTATGATTAATTGTTTGATTTTGAATATATAACTGTACCATAGCCTTTTAATAAATTGTGCTTGGATATTTAAATTTTTATCTATTGTTGCTTTTATAAAAGATTTTTTATTATGGATAGGTTATTATAGTGTTTCCTTTTTCAAATGAACATTACAGTAAAAAAACATTCTGGAAATGTATATTTTTTTATTGAGTTAATTAACAAAAAATCAGTTTTCTACCTGAATCGTTTCAATTATGTGAATTTGTAATTATTAATTTTTGAATCTTGGTAATAATTTAATTACAGTCAATAATGTCACGGTTTCTGTCTGCATTCTCAAATCGAGCGTTGGTTGTTCGAGCCTTCTCACAAAAGCCTCCTGCTAAAACTGAAATTTCCATCAAAACTGCAGACCGTAAGTGACCACGTGACTAAACACTATTCATGAACAGCTTATAATTATTGCTATGACTTTAATTGACTTCCTTGTCCCTCCTGATTACCATAGCAATGGCCTTGAACAAGTCAACCCCACCAGACACCAGCGTAGCACCAGCCACCAAGAAAGTTACTCAACCTGCGACTACCGCTGGTTCGGGGATCAAACTCCCTAACTACCCGGAGAAGACAGCTCCCTACAAGGTGGACGAATACTATGGGCATAACACCTTCTCCTATTACGACATGGAGTTGGTCATGGACAAGCACAGACTGTCACAGCCGATTTGCGATAAGAAATAAGACGAACATCAGTTGTTATACACACGACCATCATTCTGTCTTTTTTAAAAAATATTTTGTATTAGTGTTTCGAAAGTGTGCAAGTGTACATTATCATTTAGTGCCATTTCTTTCAACCCTGTCATATTTATAGAATATTTTCGAGACAATTCTAATAGAAATAACATACTTTAATAGCATAATTCTATATTTAAAATTAGTTTATTATCTTCAATTGTTAATGAGATACTTGTTTATGTATAAATAAATAGACCATTTTGAATCAAATTTATTGTTTTTTCTGCAACTATTTTAAAACTTTTAAAATTAATTGTTTAATGTACACATACCATACTATAAATGAAGGTGTTCTGTCTTGTTTAAAAAACAATTTATTGTTATGAATGCATTATTTGAACATTATCTCTCTGATATCTCGTATTTCTTCAGTTCCAGTTATGCTGCGTCTTCTACCAAACGCTGTGCCCAACCAGATTGTAAGATCGTTTGCTAAGAAATCATTTGAATCTGTTGTGAAGAAAACCAAAAAAGGTATTTTTATATTTAGATTCTAGGTTACTTATAAAAAAAACTTTCTACGTTTCAGATAAAATAGTTTCTCGCATTAACAACTTAATCCTTTATTTAAAATTAATTTTAAACTAATTTTAAACTAAATTTGATGTTGTTGTATTTTTAACTTGACACATTTCAGAAAGTTCAAGTAAGAAGGCTAACTCATCCAGAGCCTCCAAATCAATACCAAAATCAGCGACACAACTAACCGCAACTCCCTCAGCAACTACAACCTCCGCCTACAAGGTGCCCGAGTACTTCAGTCATTCCCCACTTTCATATTACAACTTTGAGGTTATCTTGGCCAAGCATCGTTTGCCCCAACCCAATCCACATCGAAAATTGTAATGGAGACGATGTTATGTTCTGACTCAGCGTTATTTCTGAACTATTGCATTTAACAGAGAACTTTATTTGTTAAAAGATTTTTATATTTTATTTTATTACATTTTTGAATAAAACCTTTTATACCCACTGTTAATTCTTCTCTGTTTATTTATTTTTTAGTGTGGTATTTTTCTGGTTGATTAAAATATATTTACCTATACAATTTGTAGTTTCTTTTTTCCTAAATAACTGAAACATTAACTCATATTAAGTATTTAATTATTAATACAATACAATATATTTAACAGATTTAGTTATTATTGTTATAATTATTAATTTATTATGTTTTAAACAGGAAAGTCTTAAAACTATTCTTTCAATTTGATTACCAAAAGTATTTTATTTTTAAGTTTTGATCTTACGGTTTTGATCTTACTTTTTTCTACGTTAAAAGTTCGTCTCATAATAAGATTTCCATTCCCACTTTTAGAACAATGTCTGATTTTCGCCTACAAATGCTGGAGAGACGGATTATTGAACTGGAACAGACAGTGATTGGAAAGACTAAACCCACTGACAGTCAGCTCTCGGTACGAGAAAAGCAAAACCTTTTTATAATATTATTTTATGATAATTGTAACTTCAACCAGCTACTCTTTGATATTCGAATTTCTAACATTATGATCCATTATGAATTTTAATAATATCCATTTCTATTGAATATTATAATTGCAACTGTGACAACATTTGGTAACATTTTTTATCCTCCATAGTGCGTGGACCAGCTGGATGCATTCAACTCTCAGTTCACCAAGGCAACTGAAAAGAGAGATAAGATCACTAAAATGATGAATAGAGGTAACTCAAAACTGAAATATGCCTTTTATTCTAACTATCATAAATATAGGTTTAATTTTTCTGGAATGTTTCATACAGAAGTGACTTACTAAGTAATAATTTTATAAATTGTTTTGTTGTACTTTCAGTTACAGAACTTGAGAAATACATGGATCCAACATTCTTAGATGACATGTCATTGTCCAATGAAGCTAAGATTAAAATCATACTTGGCGGTAAGTTGTCTGTAAAGTTCGTCAGGTTGAATTAATCTGGAAATTTAAGTAGACTTCAATACTGATTATTTTAATGATAGTAATTGTTAACATTCTATGATTCAGAAGAAGACAAGATTCGTGCCACGGCCGACGCTCTGGAGAAGATTCATCAACTTCGAACTGTATTGAGTAGTGAGCAACTTCAAGGTATGAACTAACTGTTTGGCAAACTAGATTGGAACTCTTTGGCGATATTATTTGACGTTTCTTTTGTCCTGGCAGGTATTTCCTCTCTCAAGGACAAGTTCAACACTCTCACACAAAAGCATCTGGAACAGAGGGACCAGACAGACGAGTTCTGTGCTGAAGTCAAGCAGATCGTCGACATTTACTCGGCTACTGTATCCTTTCCAAGATCGCCATTTGATATAGTTAACGCAGTCTTTGGCATAACTTCTAGATTCTTTTCCATGCATTTTTTAATTGTTTATAATTAATACTGCAGAAAAATCTTTTTACAAAATAAGAATTAATGCTCAGAGAAAATTGCATTATTAAAGAATTTGCGTCTTAGAACTATCAAACAAGATAATTTGTAAAATCTTTAAATTAATAATAGTGGATACAAAAATGTTGTATAAGTGTTTGATCCTCCTTGACTCAACCTATGTGACTTGAACTCCACAGATATTGCAACTCTCCAAGCTGTATGTTCAATGGGATCAGAAAGTCTCCCAAATTGAGAGTACTTCATAGATCTGTATTGATCGGGCCGGTGTGAAGGACGCACCTAACACAGTGATGGGCTTTCTTTAATACTATATTAAACACAACATGGATATCTCCAGAGATACTTCTCTAATTTATATTATAGCTAACTATTGATCGGACATTATCATGTGGAGTAGCTGGTATTTTGTACATTATTATCTACATTCTGTTGTTGTTCTTATATTCTTCCATTTAATTAATATATTGCATACAAGTGCATCCTTATAAAATGCATTATTACAGTTAACCTATTTGTATATATAGGTACATTGACTATTATATTATTTGTTTTATCTTAACTTTCTTGAATAAAGGTGTATTTTATCTTTTAAATTGTTTCTTCTTTATTTCCTCCTGTTAGAATTAGACAAATATGTTTAATGTTTAATTTGCAACGAAATAGTTGTGTTTCTTAGTTCTATTTTAACTGCCATCAATTCAATAATTAAATATTGTTTTCATATAATTTAACACATTTGTTATGAATATAATATTTATTGAATTCTTGTTTGATATCAGAATGGATAATTAATGCAAGAAAAACACATTGTATATATTTGTGGGTAATTAAGTAATATTGTGGATTCTTTTCAGTATGGCGAGTATATTTTCAACGATTAAAACGCATCCAAAGAAAAGTGTATTTTTTTCGGGTGTTTTTTCATACGGAGTCTACTTTGCTAAGGGAAAATTTGAGTATGACTTAATTCAAATTATTATTTTTTAACCATTTATTGATATTCTTTTAGAGCTACCCTAACAACTTTCAATCTACTGATCGGTGTAATATTTATGATTTTCACATTTGTAGAGACGACAGACTTCGACGAGTCCATTGTAAGAGTGTTCTTGTAAGTCTCCTCAATTTACTTACCTTTATAACATAATTATATTATTTAAAAATTGTATTTCAATAATTAAGTATTATTTTATATATAATTTTTCTATTCCTATATTAAGATTGTGATAATATGTTTGAATACTTGATGTGATCTCTTATTCTACAGCCAATCGGAAGTGAGCCATTTCCACCACAAGAAAAGCTCCGACGTCTTACGGTTTTTATCAACCCTTCTGCTAACAAACGGTAAAATTCGATTTAATAATTCAATTTGGTTTAAGAAGAAAAACATTATTTTTAAATACGATAGTTTACATTTTTAAGCATTTTAAAATATATCTAAATCATAGAAATCCATTAAACATTCATACCAAGAAATTATTTAAAGAAACTAGGAATGCCTCTTAGATTAATATGGTAAGATAAATCGATGATAGATCAGCGACGAATTTTGACGAAACATTTGCAATAAAAAAGCTAAAAGTAGAAAAATATTAAAATGCCTCTTTTTCATAAACCTTATTAAAATAACTTTTCATTAATCTAACATGATCGCTAACACAGTTTGGTATTTTATCGAAAAGCCAAAACAATAGTTGTTTCAAATTCCGATTAAAGGTTACAATACTCCAGATTTTCTGCGATTTTGAATACTTTTTTATTAGGTCAAAAAATTGTTCTAAAAGTTTATAATATATTTATATATTTGTTTTTTGAACATAATATTTCCTAAAATATGCAATATTCCAAGATTTTCCGGTAATTTCTTGATGTCCGTTTCAATCCCTGAATATTTAAGTTCCTAAATCGTGTTAAGTGATTCATTCACCTTTTTGTTCCATCATCTTGATTTCAAAATATCACTTTTGATGAGTAGGAGATGTCGCAAGCAGTTCGATAAGAACGTACTTCCACTGCTTCATCTGGCTGGTCTGGATGTCCAATTGATAGAGACTGAGCACAGTGGACAAACGAAACAGTTCACCTCTGTAATAGATCCTGAGACAACAGACGGCTTGTTGGTGGCGGGTGGGGATGGTACTCTGATGGAGGTGAGAAATCAAATGGCACTATTTGCAGTAGCCTAGGGAAAATAATTTTCTTTATTATTTATAAACCCGTATAGTTATTTTCTGATAAAAATGTGAAGATGATTTTATCAAAGAATTTTACAAATGTATTCCATTAATACACTGACATTGGGTTAATAGAAATTTTATATAAATTTCTCTGTGCAATTTTGTTTACTTGGCCTTAAGTCTATAAAATGTTGGCTAAAAGGATTTTTTGATGTCTTCTCTGTCAAAAAAATACTTTGCTCTGTATTAGAATCAATACCTGAATCAGTTAATGTGCGTGTACCTTTTCTTATCCCACTGTAGCTCGTTACTGGTCTTATGCGGCAGGATAACTTTGAAGTAAGTTCCATTATTGACTGCATGCACGCTAAGCCATATTTGAAAGATTATCACGGAAGTAAATTATACACTATGTACTTGTATATTTCAGAGTAAATTCACAGATATCTCGGTTGGAGTTGTTCCCCTGGGAAAGATTAACTCTTTTGTAGGATCAACGATTGTTCAAAAAAGGGACATTATTGAGTAAGAAGATAAGATTCCTATGGTTCTTATTATCCAAACTTAGTGAACTATTTATTATAGTTGAGTTGTAAATCATAATTAATGAATTTTAATAGTTTTGTGAATTTAATATTTTTGAAAATTAAGCAGATTGAATAATATGTTACTTACAATTTATTGTTATGATATGATTTGAGTGTTGTCACGGATTTTCTTGCATGCTAACTTTGAGTTTACTTCATTTCAGTTGGTGCTATGATGCTCTTAATCCAGTGTTATCAAACAAAAGAAATTCTAGAAATGTTTTAGAAATCACAACTGAGGTCGGTATTTCTTCTTTCTTTCGGATATTTATAATAATTTACAATACCATTACTGTACACATAAGAATCTGTCCATATGAAGGAACATTCCATCATCATCTGTTGAGACAATCTGATTTCAGGAGCCGGAAGGAGAGAGCAGGAAGGTATACTCCCTGTCCGGGTTGGAATGGAGTATGGAGCGAGATGCCGAGGCTCGCAACGACAAATTCAAATTGACCGGGCCTCAACGCGGACGATTCGCTTCTCTGTGGTCGGCATTGCGCGGGGAACATAACAGTCGTGTGAAGAAGGCGACTTTGGTTGTTACTCCACCGTGTACAGGCTGCTCCAAGTGTGTGTCCGTAAGTAACATATTAAGTTAATACAAGAATTTCGTGTTAGCCTCTTTCTGATTTATTGATTTATTTGTCGCTCTTGTTGGCCTCCCCCAGGCTCCTCCCCCTCCGCCTCAGAGGTCTTGGATGAGTCGTATTCTGGGGCTTGGTGGTCGACCGTTACCTCCAGGTCCTCAGCTACACAAAATCGATAATCCAAACTGTGGTCTGATGGAAGTGGTTCATGTGGAGGATTGTAGTGGACTAACTGTCCTCCCTGAGAAGGTGGGTTGTCTGGAATCTTTGGCCGATGGTGACATTTTAATTTATTTTTGTCATTTTAAATGGTTAAAGGAAAGTCCAAATATTTTCGAAAAGCTAATTATAGTTTGCAACAATTATATATCTCCTCTTGTATTCCCTCTTTTGTTGTAGGATCGTTTATTAGTTCAAATCTATCCCAAACACGACTCGGCGACTTCTTTCGTACAAAGTTGTTTGGCTAAAATGGGGCATCCACGATACTCGAGCGAAATCGCTGAGAAGGACCAGAGTTCTGCAATCGTCTCTCCTCGAGTAATTGAATGTTCTTCAGTTCACATATTGCCAGATTCATTAGAGGTAATGCAGTTGTAATTTTTAGTTTATATAAATGTTGTATATTTTACTTTACAATGCTTAATCATATTGACTGATCCAATTAATTATTTTGCTGATATTGATAATAAGTCTTTGTGTAATAATTGACTAAAATCTCACATTCTCTTATTTTATGCTTTCTATAAAATGTTATCTCTCTCTCTTATTTCATATATCTGATAGAATGAAAAGTTCCACATAGACAACGAAGAATTTGAAGCATTACCGGTTACAATAAATTTGAAAAAGGATGCAATCAAAATATACACAAACAAAAATTGACAAACTGTTTTTATGTAAAACGTCTTTCAGATAGCGTTTTTGAACATTCTGTATATAAACTATTGTGAATTTATATATTTCTGATTATTAGTCATAATAAATTCTTTTATATTTTACTTTTGATAATGAATTTTTAATATTTTGAAATAGTGTTTTATTATTAATTATTAATTTTTTTACAATCTAAAAAAACGAAAACTTTTGTTGTCTAAATATTTTATTATAATTTTAGCTAAATTTTTCTGGTTTAAATGAACTGATATGCTGAGCGTCACTCTTCTATTCGAAGATAAATTAAAGCATGAAAATAAAAGCCTTCTCCCATAAAATTAATGCAAAAGCTATTAAATGTGGCGTATATTAATGTCGTTTACTAATACAATCTAGATTGTAAACGAAAGATAGAATTGTAATTAATGCTTCAAATTAATTATTATGGCACTACATTTTCTTGTCCGCAATGTACAGTTTGTATAGAGTATAGAGATAAGTATAGAGATAAAAGAATTTAAAATAACAGAAACGGATTTATTCCTGAAATTATAAATTTCGTTTATAATTATTTATTATGTCAACTTTATATAAATATAATACTGATGTATTTATATCGCTATATTATTTGTCTTTAATTTAATGTTGAATTAAATCTGATGTAATTAGTCCCTTACGTATTTGGGCGCATGCCTCATCTGTATTTCAGCAATTGCTTTATTTATGTATAATTATAGTCAATTTAGAGAATGCGGAGTAACCAATCTATATAATAGTGTACATTTCTCGAACTGACAGACTGCAGTGATCGAGTGGGAAGAAGGCGTGCGTACATAATAATATAAAAATAGTATAATTAATATGATAACTACGAGTAAAAAAGAAATAAACTAATAAAAAAACATGCATTGGGTGCTATAAGTTTCAAGACTATTATTGGAATGAAGCTTTTAGTGTCTGCTGTTGTTATGCCGGTCGATTGTATTTTGTTGATTTGACCTTTTGGAAGAGTGTGTTCAGTTTGTGACAGGGATTATTCTTTGTTTTCAGGTATAATTTCTCATCGCGTTTGGCTGCCATGGTTGCTACAGGATCTAAGTCTTCGTTGCAATATTTCCATTTCTTTGACCTTTTGTTAAAGTTCTCCAGTTGGTCCTTTTCTTGCTCATTTAGGTAGCCCCACCAAGGTTGCGACGAGTACAGTACTTTAAGAAGAAGAGCTTGAAAAACGCTTTGTTGTTTTCTTTGGTTTAGGACGTAAGTGCACAACGCTTTAATTACATATAATGTTTTCATGCATGACGTTAAGGTGTTATTGTTATCTAGAGTTTTTGTTTTCTATGGTTATTCCCATGACCTTTATTTCTGAAAGCCTTTTGATGTTTGTTGCGGCTGGTGCTGGTGTAATACTAGATCTTGGTCTGGTGTAAATAATTTCGATAAATTTGTTCTCGTTAAGAGAAAAATTATTTTCATGTGACAATTTTTTATGTAGGCAACTAGCTTCTTCTTCTCTTTGGGAATAATTACTACTTGGTATAAATCAGCAAGTATCATCTGCATATATACTTAATTATGCATTTATTTTGATGTGTGGTAGGATGCAATTATTGCGAACGCCATTGGACGATAGTATAGCTTTGGAGGACGCTTATTGACAAATAGCTTGATTTGATGTTGTTGAATTTCGTGGTGTGCTGATGATCTTTTTTGAAGTAACTAACCTGCAGCCAATGATATATGTTGTCATCTATTTGCATTTTTGAAGCTTTATAGAGTAGGGCGAGTGCTTAACAGTGTCGAAGGCCTTACTAAAGAATTAAGCGATAACAATAGCGGATTCTTCTTTTTCTAGAATGTCTGTTACCGTTTGCAAGAACGCTGTATTATTATGTGCTTCTGTGGTATATGATTCCTGTTGGAAGAAAAGCGTACTGAAAGTATGTATAGTATTGTCAATACATAATCGAGTTAGTGAAAAATAGGAGACACTGTTAAGAGCATTACTATTCAGCACACATTTCAGACGGCGCGGTTTCTGTTTGGATATTCCAAAATGTTCGCTATACATTGTATCAAGGTGAATCTCTGGAGGTCCTTTCAGTGTACGAATACATAATTGGTACGTTGAGGAAACGATCTCGACGCTGTCAGTGGAAAAAATTATTTCTTATTAAATTGTTTAACTTATTTCTTTTAAGGACGTGTTTTCCAAAATTATATTAAAAGGAAAAGGATATTTTGATTTGAATAAATAAATAAACCACTACTCATTTTATGAAATAAAATGTTCTAAAATAGTGTTTGATTTTTCAATGTGTTAAAGTTTACATTATAAAGTAAAAAGTAATTAGTTATGCTAATTTTTATGTAAAGTATAATTATATTTTTATGAAAGATAAAATTAAATGTATTTATGATTTACTAAATAAGAAAAAATATAGGAAAATGAAAAATACTCTATTGTTTAATTCCGTTAAACTCTTATGTCATAATCAAAGATTAAACGTTATCTACAATATTTATTGCAATTATTAATCAAGGTATTAATGACGAGAAAATTTTAAAAGAATTTGTTTTAATCGTTAAACAATGCTTATTTACATGGTAACAAGTTTTAGTAACTTTTGAAAAATGTCAAGCTTTTTCAATGTCAAGTAAAATATTTGTTATTATTTAAAAAATTACTTATATTTGTGTATTTAATTCATAATTTAATCGTCTATAATTAATCTACAATAATATTTTAATATAAACAAACAATAGTATTAATGCTATTGGTAAATTATAATGAAATCACATAAAACCAGAACTATATTAAAATCTTATACTTTTATTTATTGTTAATTGTGCTTTACACAAAGAGTAAGTTCACAAATGCATTATTAATTTAATATTCTAAGTATTTTGATATTGATTTGCCTAATATAAATATGCAAAATAATTACAAAATAGTAGCTATGTCCCACATATGTTAATTCAAATATGACAAATAAAAAGCTTTTTTACTCCATTAAATCAAATTCTTCTATAATTTCTAAATATCCCATTAATTGATTTTGCAGATTATATAACTAAAGCTCCATCTTTTAAATGTTATAGAAAAAAATTAAATGACTAAATGGCCAATTATACCAACAAAATAATAGAAAATTTGGCAATTATAGCATATTTGGCAGTTAATAATTTTTTTTTCTGAAAATAAACAAATCATCAAAAAAAATTACACTGTAAAATTAGAGAGTTTTTATGATTAGTATGGCTTGTCAAATAGACAGAATTGCAGATGATTTAAATACTTAGTATTTAATTTTTGAATATATATTTTTTAATGATTTTTCATTTTTTTGATGTTCAAGGTGTGGTAAACCTTGTAATTTGTATTGATTTTATTAAATTTTTTAGATTTTATTATCCAATATTATATAGTTACTGTCTGGGTGGTATGGTAGTTTATTTTAATTAACAGCCAATTAAGCTAATTTACTTACTAAGTAAGCCAATTAAGTAATTTAAATAAATAAAATTTAATTAATTTTTCTATATTTATTTTAGAAAATTAACTATTTAAACCTTCCATGACAATTATAGTGTTAAATAGTGCTTTATAGTGTTTAAATAATAATGTTTAGCTAAATTAATAAACATAGGTTGAACTAACCTGGTGCTAAGTAAAATAAAATGTTTGAACCAATAAAATATATAGAAATTTAATAAAATTACAAAACTACTCAGTTCTGTTAGGCTAATACTTGAGAGCAGGTAAATTTTGACAGATAAAATTAAAGCTATTTTTATTAGGATTTTGTACTTTATTTCACTTAGCTACTAACTAGTAAGATTGCATAATTATTTGATTATTGTTAATTTGAATATTTATATTATATTATTTCCTGAGTTTATTTTGGAATATTTATTGAGTAATCACATACATAATACCTACTCCAAAATTTTATGTTTTTTATTAAAGTTATTATTTTTGAGGATAGTTTTATTTTATAAGTTCATATATAAGTTTACTTTTTTGGTAGTTATATGTTAGATGTGGTCATATTCTGTTAATGGTAAGGTTTTATGGAAGTTTATGAAAATAATATTTAAAATCTCTCTTTCACAATTTTTTATGCATTTTTAAAATCTAATTTTTAATGTAAATATATAAATATATTTCTGTCATTTAAATATAATATGTAATAATACAAAATATTTATAAATAAAGTGAAAGTAATGAAACCCATGCTATAATTATCAGATTTTCATTCAGAGTGTCTCTAATTTAATTTTAGTTGTGCAATATATTGAATGCAACCATTCAGACTTTTGTATATAATATTTAATTTATAAAAAAAATTTCTTCTAATTTAGTATACATTCTTTTATAATTTAGATACATAATTTACTCATCTCAGAACACCCAAACAACAATTATATAATCTTGCCAATAAAATCTGTATCTGCTTTCCATGGAATATTATACAAATTGTAATGGATTTTGTTTTAGAAACACATTAAAAAAATGTTAGGTGTAATTTGAAATGGCAATCTATAATATGTATAATCTAACTTATTAATGAATAATATAAATTTGAAGAAATAAAAAAATCTGTAGAAAATTATGATATTTTTATAGGATTATATTTTTTTGATAAAATACATGCAGAAGATATCAAAAACAACTTATATAAAATTATCATAAAATAATTGCATACATAAATTTTATAATAATACCTAGATTACTGTATATAATATGTTATACAAAAATATACAAATAACTCAATAATTGTTTTGAAATATATTACTAATTTTGGAACAAAATGCATTCATTAAAAAATATTATGATTGTTGATTTAGAAACTTGAATTAATAGAAAATTCATCAGACAATTAGAATCAGGAATTTGGATTGTTTTTGATAATTGAGATTTTACATAGCTGGGCTCAAATGGTTAATTTATTTAATTTAGTCCTGATCTAAATTCTCTACAATCAACAACAAGATACATATTTAAAATATTCTCTATTTAAAAATATATTATTAAGTATCATTTTATAAAAAAATAATAAATTAATTAAATTATTAACAAGTAAATCATCAAAGGACCATACAAATCATAAAAATATGCAATATCCAGGAAGGTAGGTTATCTAAGATGGTGGACTATATCTGAAACAAGCATATAAAATATACAATAACATTTATAATTAAAAAATAAATTAAAATAAAATAAAAACACTCTCTATACTATAATTAGCTTGAATTACTAGAAAAAGTATTTTTTATTTAAAAATTTGATTTGGTTTTTATTGTAGTAAATTAATCAATTAATTAAAAAATAATTTCTTTAAGAACAAAAATATATATTTTTAGTTTATTTTAATCTCAATTTGAAAAATAACATATTTTATCAAAAAAATATTTACTACGAATTTATATAAATAAAATATAAAATTAAGAAAATTTTTTTACTCATTTAAAAAAGCTATTTTACATTTTTTAACCAATAATATAGTTTTTAAAACAAATATATTTCTTAAATTTTAGTATTATTTTGATTTATACCATACATTATGGATATAGATAATTTAAACTATTAATTCTTCTATTAAATATAATGAAAACTTTATATTTGATTTGTATACCTTTTAGTTTTTTATTCAATTTTTATTTTAATTATATTTTTAAGTGTTATATTTTAATATTATAAATTTATTACATAATCATTTTATAAAAGTGTTTTGTTTTTAGAGTATAAAATGTAGTGAGTATTTTAAATTTAGAAAATAACAAGTATAATAGAATATCATTATCAATAAAAAATAATTTTAAACAATCTAATTATGATTTTAAGCAAGCATTCATATGAAGTTAAAATTAGTTTTAAACCTATAAAAAATGTTTATTGGTTCTAACCAAAAAAATAATAAATAATAAACATTATTGATCTGTGAATTATTATAAGGAAATTACATACTTCTATATATATATATATGCTTTACTTTTTAAAAGTAATACCTTTTATTATAAATAAATATATATCCATATATTATTAAACAGTAAATGATGTAAAAAATTCACTGATTCATTATTATAGTTACTTAAAGTCAAACTAATTATGATTTAACTATTTTAGCAAACACTAAAAACCCTTACAAATGAAGTTATTCAAGAATAATTCTACAATCCTTTGAAATTCTTTTGAAATGAATGAAATTGAAATAGATTATTTAAATTCACTAAAATAAAAATACTTAAAAATAATATTATTTAACATGACATATTCCTTTAAAAATATACAATTTTAACTAATATTTATGTATGAACTTTATAAATAATATGTAAATAATACACTAATTTAATTGAAAAATAATTTATGCAACCGGCAGATGATATACAAGAAAGTTCATGATAAAAATACATTCAATACCATTTATTATTGAAAAGAATGGCAAACTGGAGTCATTAGATTCACTAACTTTATTAGCTTTAATGTGTCCAATAGCTACAAGCCTCTAATGGTTCCTTTGTCATTTAGCATAATAATTTTAATTTTGTTACATTGAGAACATTTTTATATAATAGTGCTGAACACAACATTCAAAATAACTATTTAGAGAGCAAACGTTCATGATTATTTTATTTGAATGATATAAATTTTTAAACCAAATTTTAGAAAAAAATATTAATATAAAATAATTTTTATTGAAGTATATTATATTTTGTTATTCAATTTATTCTTGAAAAGGTTAAACTAACTATTCCCTTTTCTGTTTTACTTAAATATATTAAATTTATAAACATTGTAAAATTCAGTAGTTCCATATTGGCTAATTTGATTACAATATACAGTTTATTAATTTTTATATATATATTTTTAGTGACATATTCTATTATAAAACTATTATTAAAAGAACCAGCAGGTAATTTCTTTAAATCACTACTTCATGATTATTTTATTATAGGTGGAGTCAGGGTTTCAATGGTGGGCTGACCCATTACATTGACAACAAAACAATATGTTTCAAGTGTGGTCGAAATGTCAAATTTATAAAGGAGGGGGATGAGCCACAGGTGTTTCATCCTCTAATGAAGAGTTTTAATCTTTTTGCTGTCCACTTCTACAACAAAGTTTTTGCTGCTGCTGAGAGTGACACACTCAACCCAAAGATTAAAGTCTGGGATTTTCCTTTCTACAATGAGATATGTGAACTCGAAGGTAACCATTTCATTTCAAATTATACTTAGTATAAGTATAATATAATCTTTAATACATATTTAATTTATACTAAGTTTAAGAAGTGAATGCAATAATTATTTTTGTTGAATTTATGAATAATAATAAATATATTTCCTCTCCAAATTAATTTGATTTTGCTTTTTTAGGCGCTGCTCATATTGAAATTACAGCAATGGAGTTTTCAGCTAGTGATTACATGTGTACAACGAGTGGGGTTCCAGACTTTACCATCACTATTTGGTGGGTTCCACAGTTTTGTTTATATTTAAGAAAAACCATAATCATTATATTTACTGTTTAAAATTTGTCTTTGGAAGACCTTTTTTCATTAACCAACTTTAACTTTTAAAATAAATAATTAAATTTACTATTTTGTATAAAGCAAAACCATCAGTTATCTTATTATTTTATAAAGACTCATATTATGGATATTACAGATAAAAAATATAGTTCTTATAGTTATTACTAATTTTACACTGAAAATCAGCATTTTTATTTGACTTCACGTTTATAAACTAAATGCAAGTGGATAGATCTCCTGCCTTCAAACCCAAAGGTATCAAGTTTAAATTCCAAATGATTTGCACTGCAGCATTGAGCAAATTATTGATTGATTGGTTTAAGCTAATGTCTACTAATTAATTGAATTATATATTTACCCTGGTCAGAGCATGTATGCAATAAACTCTCCTAGTTATAAAAATCCGCTAATACATAAATTCTTACAGAATAAATTGTAGTTTCTTGAGAAATTCTAATTAACTATTTTTAAATTGTTTTTTTTTCACTCCAAAATATCTTATTTAACTATTATGTCTCTACTTTTTGACCAGGAACTATGTCAAAGGTTTGAAGTTATGCTCAACACCGATGGGGGATTTCATCCCATCCTCGATTTCCTTTAGTCCGACCAATTGGCGCAAGATCTGTATGACAGAGGGCAATCAGCTCCATTTGTGGACGATCCAACAGTGTGACACTCTCTTTGTAGCTAAAGACCGGTACGTAGAACTTAATCTGAAATTCTAATGCGGTAGGTGCTGATTTGGAAAGGGTATTGGGGTGTTTACTATTAAAAATAATATTTCAATATTATCGTATATGGTTTGTAATTCAATTAATATGATTACTTTATGTAGAGTGTTCAAGATGCCAGACAAAGACACTGAGTCTAACACAGTTATCTGGGAGAATGATGAGTCCAGGAATATGACACGAGCATCCACACATCTCACCCGTATGAATGTGGAAGTTCCCAATACTGCCATCACAGGTTAGTTCATCACTAAGGATACACTGTTCACACATCTCTCTTAAAGTATAAGAAATAGGCGACTTATTTAAAATAATTTGTTATTAATCTTTTATCCTGAGATTTTATTTTACCTAAACTTGAATTTAATCGTATTGAATGTTACCTCGTTGCGTTTGTTAAATGATGGACACGATTAATCATTTATTCGCAGGTCTTCATAGTGAGGACTATCAACACTTTGAAGTGGCTCGTGATTCTGTTGAACGGGCCCTCTGCATCAGTCACGCTTGGACACCACTGGAGGATGTCTTTATTGGATGTGTCCAAGGACAGTTACTTAAGGTGAATTATTATCTTTTTTGTGTGGCTAGGTTTCACAATATTTCTATTATTTCAATTAAAAGTTTTATAAATTAGTAAATTAATTTTTTCACGATTGTTGTTATTGAAATTTTACTGAAAATTATTTAAATAACTATTGCTTGAAATTTAGTAATTTTTAAATTTTGATGTCATAATTGAACTCATTTTATTTACGACATCTTATCGATGATCTGTGACTTTCTTTACAAGAATGCTAATTTCAGCAATATATGTCTTAGTTTTATGTCCTAATCTTTATAAAATATAATAATACGAAATATTTGTAAGAGTTATCGTCTTGTCAAATGCATACTTATTATTATTAAATTTATATTTTTAATATTTGATATATGTTTAAAATATTTCGTAAATACCAATTGATACATGTTAATATAAATGTTTTAATAAACTGTTACATATATTTCAGTTGGATGTTGAACGTAATCAACTGAGAATGATGGTTAATCCATTGGATCCTTTGGAACCTTCTGATGATGATGGTAACTACATTTTCGTTGATTAATTTTGGTGATATATTTTACCAAAATAGAGTTGGCATAGATGACTATTTCAAATATTTGTTAGAGTAAAATTTAATCCAAATTGATCTTTTAAATATTTAAAGTTTGATTCATTATTATTAATATAGTCAATCCCAATAATATATGACCCCAATATTAATTATAAACATTATTATATTCACAATACATACAATAAAACCAAAGTGTTGACTAAATTCTCGTTTCAGCTGAGGAGGTCGAACATCTTCCTCTAGCCGGGAATCTTGAGCGACTTGTATTAAGCAAAGATGGAATTTACGCTGCTGGACAGGACGGAATCTTACGTCTGATCATTTGCAATGGGGAGCAGGAGACGTCCGAAGTGAAACCGGTGCATCAGGTGGGAGCAAGACATAAATATACATCACCAGCTTGACACCTTATAAGAACTAATAACTGAAACCAATAATGCGGAAATGTTTGCAACACTTTCACTGCACTTTTCATAGCAGTTTCATATTTTCCCCCACAGGTCAAGGGCCCTGTACTCGACCTTGTCTTCAACCAGGCCTTCAGCAAGCTCGCAATTGGCACCTCCTCCGGCCACCTGGATCAGCTGTCTCTGTCGTCAGATAAGACCGGAGCGGTGGAACTCATTACCTGCTCCTCAGGCAACTTTGTGGGGGTCGGACTCATCCCCATGGGAACCGATATTTGTGTGGTAAGTTCTTTTTTAATTACCCTCATCTATAATACCAATATCTGCTTTTCAAGTTTTCAATTAAAGTTGAATTGTTAGATAGCTTCAATTATATTTGTTCGCTTTAAAAATCAAAAAGTTTCACTTGCCTTCCTCTATAAGTAAATATTGTGCATTTTTAGTGTTTAACTTGACACCTCTCTTAACATTAATTGCATTATCAATCATTTTCAGACAATTCGGGACAGCAACTTACTGCAACTGTGGCACTTGGAGGATGGCAAACAAATCTCGGAACTCTCTCTTCCAGTACAGGTAAAATAAAACATTACAGCCGCCGTTGGAATCTGATAACTCATTTTACTCTTGGCTCAATATTCTTGTCCTCTGTCATATACATGGGCCTTCTTTCTCCACCTCATTGACCCCACAGTGCTGCAACCTCAAAGTGTCTCCTACAGCCCCACTGGCAGTTGTCGGCACCGTGGACGGCAAACTCATCATGATTGACTGCTCCAAATGCAACGATCCCAGAATTATCCACAGTATTCGTGTTCACGACTGTTCAATCAACTTCATGAGGTAAACTCGTTG
>JAUZNC010050101.1:0-27719 GCA_034780395.1 Vannuccia rotundouncinata | reverse complement strand
AAATGCAACGATCCCAGAATTATCCACAGTATTCGTGTTCACGACTGTTCAATCAACTTCATGAGGTAAACTCGTTGTGGATCGTTGAGTCTTCAAATCGTTTATAAATAAATTCACTCGTTGAGATTTACCTTTCATTTCAGCTTTGATCCACGTGGTCAGGTGTTAATTACCGCCGGTAACGATGGAAACGTTGTTATACTTTCTGGTAAAGCGTCGAAGAAATTTGAGGTGATAGGATACACAGGTGCGTGCCTTTTTTATTCTTTGTTCGGAGATTGTGTTGTGTCTTGAGGACTGTTTTGATGAATGCTCTCTACAGAAATCTCCGGTGAAGTCCTGGACATCTCCGTGGCTCTAGAGGACTCCGCCAACACAGTCCAGACGGTGGTTGTGACCAACAATAGCAAACATCTGCTGGAAGCCGCCAACAAGATTTATTTCTTTGAACTGACCCAGCAGCTGATAAGAGGTAATTCTGATACCTTAGTGTTTCAATTCTGTCCACCGACAACGGCCTGATAACCCATGTTGGTGAACCCCTCAGATCCAACCAGCGGCTATGCCAGTTGTAAATGTGACTTCACGGTGGACGCCATTCGGAAGATGGACCTCAACTTCGCCAATTATGGCTGTGGTTGTGCTCTGGTGGCAAACAAGAAGCAGCCATTCTTCTACTCAATGAACCCGGTATCCAGAAAGATGCACACTGTTGTGCTCCCAGAAGAAGCCCCAAAGAGGGTAAGATTTAATATTGGATCATTCTACCAATCGATATATAGATCCTTCCGCCATCTACACTTACAAATTTCGCTAAATATATCAAATAGTTCTTTCAGGTGAATTTTAAATTTATTTTAATAATTTTTAAATCATCAATTATTTAATTTCTTCAATAACCTGTTTTGTACAATATATCCCTCTTGACAATTGATTTGGTAAGTATATAATGACATTATGTTAATTATAATCTCAAATCGAGTATATATTAAAACGATTTATAAAATTTAAATTTCTCTCTGTACACTTAAACTATAATTCCACCATTTCGTTTTCATTTTCTTAACTCAAGGAAATAGAGGTAACATTTTTTATATAGCCTACAATTTGTCAACATAGTTTTTGTTCTGTCCATCCCATCCACTCCACATTGCCGGTCATTGACCAACCATCACAATCAAGGAATCCACCCCTCATTCCCCCACCCCCTTCTCTCTACTTCTCCTCTAAGGTCCAGACCTCATTTCACCCCCTACAACCAAACCCCACACGTCCTTCCACGCTTTTAGTATAAATTGTAATTTATTTAAATCTGAAATTTTCATGAAATATGGAATACTGAATTTTTATAATTAACGTATAATAAATATAGTATTCTTTTGAATTGTAGTATGTGTTATGTGCGTACTACAACAGATTCGTGTTTTCAAATGTTTTTATAAATCAACATAACTTTTTTATTACTGATCATGTTCACTGTGTGTATAGTGTGTTCATAGTTAGACTTTCAAAGACCCAGAGTAAATCGTAACTAGACAACTTCCACAGTGGATAAATATATTATTAATATATTATATCATTTTACAAAATTGTGTTAATATCCTATATCCTAATATTTGAAAGATATTTAAAAGATAACATATTTTTAAAGGATCTTGCAGCAAACGAATATGTCTATATAGGTATCATTTTCTGACATTTTCGCTTTTATGTAGAAAAATTCAAACTACGATTGATACTTTATATATTTCCCATGTATACATAGAAAAAGGAAAAGGTAGGTTTGGGAAGTTTCAAATAATATGAAAGTAGTTGAATATAACCTTATTAAAATATATTAGAATTTGTATGTTGTAATAGATTAAATATATTAATATAAATAACAAATAGAAATCTTTTTGTACATTTTTTTTTAATTTCTAATTTCACTTTTACAGTAGGAAATGCTAGTCACGAATTTTCTTTTTATTCACGCTCATATTATGCCATATTTAATTGATATTATGTATTTTACTAGATAGATACTAAATATAAATCAGCTTATTATAAATAATATTTTAATTTTGATTGTTAAAAATGTTATATTAATCGACACAATAATTGTAATGATTTTATTAATATTTACTAATACATTAGAGAAGAATTTTCTCCATAAGTCTTTACGAATATGTACCCATGCTCCGATTGTATCAGGCCTGTAGAGCGTCTTTCACCTTGATAAACAATATAGATAGTAAGCAAGATTCTGGACATCTTATGCCGAAAAAGACGGGTATTAGACGACCAAGTATAAACAAGTCGGGCGGCAAAGTGTTGACTATGAATAAGTTTAATCCAAAAGCGGTTCATTTACTTGCTCGGGCCATTTCCAATTTAGACACTATGAACTATTCACCCCAAACAGACAAAAAACTTCTTGAAGATATAGAGGTGATACAAGCAGTTGTGGTTTAAAAATTGGTTTGTTTTAGTTAACTAGATTTTGTTTGTTGTTGGTTTATATTCTTGCTTTATTGTATAGTTTTATTACCGACATCAGATATGTTGGATATGTTTGTGAAAAGTCTATTTTAATTCATATAAATCTATAGAGTTTAACTTTGTGTTTATTGCACTCTACGGTACAACCCTTCTAGGCTGGAAACAAGGCATCGTTTCTTAGCTTTGAAGAGGAGTTTAGTAACCTAGAAACCCAGGACCCCATGTGCCGGTTTGACTTGTCGCCTGACAAGAGTTGGGTTGTCTGCTATGGCTCAGATGGAATTCTTCAACTGCTGGACTTGACCAACAAGGTCAGTATATAACACTAATTATAGATTCATAAATTCAATATCAATAATCAATATACACATCTTAATGATCTTCCAGTCACATCCGGTTCATGCACAGCGTGTTCATGACGTCAAATCTGGTGGGATCATTCGTCTGGTTTTCTCTGGGGACTCCCTCAGAATCATTACCTGTGGACGGGACGGTAGCATTGTATGCAACGCCATCAGGTATATAGACCCAAAAGATATACTGCATAATATTTATATAGAGACGAGATTAAAGCACATTTCTGTTATTTACGGAAACACAAATGTCTATTTCGACTACCCCGATCAGCGCCGACATGCACCACCAACGATCAGGGAAGGACAACTTGGCCAAAGCTCGCACGGATCTCACATCCCTGGTGGAATCTGAGATCCCCGCTCTTCAACGCTTTGCCGCGGTGGAGGCAGCCAGTCTCCTGCCCCCACCGGAAGAGACTGAACCAGTCTCCCCCACCCTCACTAGCGCTATTGAACAAGCGGACGAAGGAAATTTGAAGGCCAGCGCTACCTGGGTACAGCAGCAGATTCACAAGGCCCAGGTCGAGGAGGATAAGCAGTATATCGAGGTGAAGAAAGAGGTTCGCCAGCAGCTCATAGAAATGAAAAAAGTGGTGAGTCCAAGTAGCGTTCATTGTTCATTTCCTTTGTCTTGAATACCGCGAGAAGGTTCAATTATATTCATTTATGCACATTTACCAAAAGGGATACAATTAATTCAAAATGATGAAGGGATATTAACAATATGATATATCAATACTTTTTCCGTTTAAATATGTGTATCTGTACCGATTCAGATTCAAGATATGGTGACATTGAATAATACATTGCCGGAACTGGAGATGCTAGAACTTCAAGAATTCGAATTGGACATCGACGAGCAGGCCAAAATCGTCGCAGAAACAGATTCTGAAGTTGGCAAGGTAAAAGAATGCAGTTTTGTTCATTTATTTTTAAATTTATAAATTAATCAATTTTATTTTTATATTTACGGTTTTTGGAAGATATAGCGTAAACTCGAAAATAATCATTTTGAATTTATGTATTGATCGTTCATCACCTCCTTGAACTCGCACACTAGGTTCGAGAAGACATCGAAATGGACAACCTAGCAAAGATGTTCATTCACAACGTCATCAAGCAGGAGTGCTGGGACGACATGAAGGTCAAGGGACGCTCCATTCTCGCCTTCAACTCGCCGATCCAGGTGAAAAACTTCCCGATGCGCGCCCGTTCGGCCGAGGAGCTGGAGGAGTTGGAAACGGTGGTGGCCAAGAGGAAGATGGAGCTGGCAGACTTGAGAGACCGAAAGGAGTACACGGATAATATTGTCAAGCTATCAATGGTTAGTCTTCGGCATGACCACTCCCTTTGTTTTGAATTGAATTTTAATTATTTGGGAATGTACTTTGTTTGTAAATCACTTTTGTTTTGATAATAGTGGACACCAGTGCAATAAAAACTATCATTTATGTCTAGAGTATTTATCAAATGGAAATTTATTAGCTAAATATGTTTTTATAAAAATTTTAGTTCTTGAAATATAAAACTGTGGACTTGTAATATTCTTACGCGTATTTTATCAGTTACATTTTTATCGAATAAAATTCGTCATTTTCAGAACAGTTATTATTGATTCAATTTATTTTTACTGTACTTTATTCAAACTGCTTTAAAACATTTTTTTAATTTTTAATCATTTAAATTAGTCAAAGAGTTGATACTATAATTTCCCTACCACAATTGTTTCTGATGCCTAACAGCCCTTGGAGAAAGCCATTCGAGAAAAGTTCAATATGGAAGTAAGATTTATTATTGTGCGCCAGAAAGCACACTTGGCTATTGGTATTAATCTCTTTAGATCTCTAAATGTAGCTGTTAAAAACCTCTGTCTGTATAGTTTCAATAGTCATTTTCAGATTATTGACTCATGGTCTGGACTTGTTTAGAATTTGTGTTGTCTCCTATATCTACTTCTTATAAGTAGTGTTGTCAAACTGGACTTGTATTATTTCCTTGTGTAGTTTACTTTCTATATAGATGGCTGCCTTCTTATTCTTCTTTAGATCTTCTTTATATGCTGCCAACATGTTATGAATCGTTTTTCTTTTTCTTCTGTAATGCAAATATTTTCCTCTTTTATCTAAAAGGGATATTTCACTACTGAAATTAATAGTATCGTTATTGTTACAGTGAAATAGGAAATACAAAGAATTAACCCTTACACTAACCGATTATAATATAGACATTTTTATACTTTCCAAAAACAAAATTCTCAAATTAATGATAGACGTACTAGTTTCGGATGGTGAAATATTTCTTCTGTCTGCTGACAAGATGACATCGCTTATTGAGAACGATTATTAAATTATCAGCTATTTAATTGTAGCTATTACTTCTTACTATACGATTTATATACTTCATGTAATTATTATATTAGTCAAATAATATTTTATTGTGCAAAAATTCTTAAAATTTCGTAAGTAAACGTTAAATATATATCAGAATATTATAGGTAGTGCACAACATTTTCATTTTTTCTGGACTTGTTTTGTGTACTTGTCAGTTGTGTATGTTCAAATTTTCTCAACGCACATTTTGTCATGTTCAATTGTCTCTACAAAGTCTATAATAATTGCATAACATATATTACTAAAAATCCCAAGCCAGCCCTTAATTTATTCCTTCAATATTGCTTATGTTGGATCGTTGATTGTTCTTCCTCTATACTGCCGCAATTATAAAGGGCTACGATTCTGCGGAATCAGGCACCAATGAAATACTTTCGGACACCTCTCAGGCCAACTCCGAAGAAGCGACGGAAAAACGGGTCTGTGACTCAAAAATAAAACCAAATAGCCATGATATGAATTACATTTTCTAGTTAGCGTTATAAACCCATTGCAAACAGTTGTTGGCATGGGGTAACCTTATATATTGCTCAAGTTGTGGCAATTTACTGTTGTGTTATGTTGGTTATATATAATCATTTTAATAATTATTTTCTGTTGTTTAAATTTCCTCTTCCAGAGTTTCTTATTTCTGTTTAAATTAAATTATATTTAGCCCCTCCCAACAACGGTATTATATACAACTAAAGGTTTCGAAATTACATTTAATAATGTTCATTTTTGGCATGTTGATTCAAAATAATTTTACTAACTAGGCATCTTTCTTTAGCAATTGTTTTTGTCTATATACTTTAAAACAAAACAAAAAAATTTCATTAGTGAAGATTAATCATGATAATTATGTATCCGTCCCTACTAATACCATACACAGTAGTTAAATAGCATTGGGAGAAATTAGACACTTCTATTATAATATTGTAATATGATATTTATTACTAACAAAACTTTAATATAATTATGTCATTTAACTTATTGCATAATACTTTTTACTACCTCCTAAGATATTTGAACAACTAATTTTAAAGAAACAAATTTTTTTAATATTATTTGAAAAGTAATTTCTTCTTTAATTTACCTCCATCATCAAAATTGTAACAGGCCGAGGACGCTGAAGATGTTGAGGAAGAAGAACCAAAGGAAAATGTTTCTTTAACCGGTGGATTTGGTAAGCTCCAATTTTTGGATAATTTTTTTATAATGTGAACTAGTTTGCCCTATTTTAAAGGAATTATTTTATATTATATCAATAAAGTCCGAAATAGAGAGGGAAAATTATAATTTTAATTAATTAATTTGATGAAGAAAAATGTTGAAGTGTTATTTAGAACACAATATCTATGATTATATTATCCGATTGTAATTAAGATAATTTAGTCACTATACAAATAGTTACACTTTTATAAACATAATTCCCAGTTAAACTCGTTTTAATCAACTTTTCCTCCACATTGTTCGTCATATTATGCAGAAAATGAACCCAAAGGTAAGTCTGTCTGTATCTGTGATCTCTCTGATCTAACTGCTAAAATGGGATCTGCCATTTCACACTCTCACACTTGTGCATTTGTGCTGTTCAATTCAATCTCGTATTGTGATAACTACTATTGTTTTGATTTCATGGCCGGGTGATTTCTAATTTGTTTGTGTAACCATAACAGCTCGTCATGAATTTCTTTTGTCCCTTTTATATTTAAAAATTGTCTAATCTTCCCAATACCGAACATTGGCTTTTAACCAATTTAATTAACTTTAAATGCATTTGGTTTATTATTATAAAGGACGATCTCTTATGACAACAGAATGTTTTAGCATAATATACAGATAATAAATGAAAATCTGTAACCAAATTGGAAATCTTTTTGATTATTAATAGAAATAAAAAAATTATTTTTCAAATTCAAAATTTTTGACAATCTTTTATTTGATTTTTGGATACTTTATATATTTTGTTGTAATGTAGTAATAACAATTTCTTGTTTGTCCAGTCCAAAATATTGTCTTCTAATAATACCAAGATAACAAATAATCTATTCACTCTATAGATAACAAACCATTACTTTCTGTTTTACTGCAATATTTATTTATCACTTAATTCTAACCTGATAATATTCAGAAATCTTTTCATTCTAGTGGAACTTGTTCAACTTGCACTGTAGCAATTAATTTTTCTTTCTTGCATGGTCACAAATTCACAATAACTATCCCATTGTATTTTGCACTGTTATCCAGACCACAGTTAGTTAGGACAATTTGTCCATTCAAGCGGTAATGTTTTCTATAACGCAACAACTATAGTTTTTTATCTAATAAATCTCTTTCTGCTGAGAGATTTCTGAAATGTATTTTAATGATTGACCGAAAGGAACTCTCTTGGTGTTCTGCTTATCATTCAATGTTTATATTTGAATGCAGCAAGCCTCTACGGAGGAGTTAACGAATACGTCTACAGTCAATTTGATCTGCACACTCGGGAACAGAAGATCAAACAGGTCGTCCTCTTGCAGGTAAAAAAAGAAACCACTCATATATTTCCCAACATCTCGTACCATCTCTGTTACGGCGAGTATTAATCATCCGCCAATATATCGTTCTAGGACACGCTGTATCGGATCAAGGAGACCTTCAACAAGGAGTTTGACGACGTCTTCCAGAAGAAGGAGCAGGAGATGGCCCGGATTAAGGACAAGAACCAGCGCATCAACAAGATCCTCGTCGACCTGGACTTGATGGACCAGGCACAGCCCGACCCGGAGTTCGACACCTCAGAGAAGCCCGAGCGACTGCTCGTTGTGGAGGACAGCGAGGTGACTGTGGAGCGGTTCCTCACCGCGGATCAGCGGAAGAAGTTGGAGGAGGAGAGGCTGGCCGAGGAGGAGAGAAAGCGCAAAGAGAGGGCCGACAATTGGCGAGAGAGAGGCTTGGACGAGATGATGGGAGGTGTCCTCGAGGTGAGGCTGAGTTCAGTTTGGTATTTGTCGGTTAGGAATTGAGAGGGGGAGGGCCAACAATTTGTTAACTTCTAAAAATAGTTTCCTTTTATCCTAAATCTATTCTTGATAGTAAATATGAAATTGTAAAACTTGAGTGATTTGCATGCAAGCTTCATTCTGTTGTATTTTTGTAAATTAGGTTAAAAAAGAGGATGAATTGAAGAAAGATGTTCCCAAGCCGGCCTTCATGTTGACTAAGGCTTTTGAAGAATTCAGCGAGGATGAGAAGAAGATTTACGCCGAGTATGACAGGAAGGTGAAGGAACTCAATGAGGAGAGAGAAAAATACAAAAAGGTAAGCATAGGAGTTTGTTTATCACGACCCAGTGAATATATCGATATAAAGATATCCGAGCTGAAAATCTTCCGCCATTTGGCAAAATTCCGCCAAAAGAAATCTGAAAATATTGAAAATTATTACAATTGTTCCAATTATAGAAAATAATCAATCCATTTGCTATTTATGCTACTCACTTTATTTAGATTTATTTCAAGCCTATAACCTCAAACACTGTAGGGTATGCCGCTCGCGATGAGCTTATATTTGTTTTCGCCAAACTGACTAGGACTGTTCTCAGCCCTGGATATTAACCGACAATTAACTGATATTTTGCTGATAAATTTCTCTCTTTGTCTTACTTATGATATTTATGTTTACTTCAGTTTTAACTTTGTATCAGTCAAGTTTCTGTTTAATTCTCTCTGAATCTCACACTACTTCCGCTCTCTGCACCCAGCAACTTGAAGCCGAGTTGAAGAAGCTCACTGGCTTCATCGACGACGGTAAGGCACAGTTCGACGACTTGCTGGTCAACCTCTTCAACAAGAAAATCACCGTGCAAATGGCCGTCTACCAGGAAGAGGTGAAGATCCTGCGCCACAAGTGGTCTCTCCTCGTCGAAGAGGAACTCAACCAGCGCGAGAAGGAGCTCAAAGAGATGTCTGCAGTCAAACACACCGAACTCGACGCCATGTGTGAACGTTCTCTGGTGACTCGGAAGGTTGTGGACAAGGGCCAGGAGTCTTACGACATCATGTGCGCCGAGGACAAGCTGCAGGAGAAGAATGTTAAAAAGGAGTTCTCCGATCAATCAACATCAATTGTTGAGATGCTGCTGAAGGCCTTTCGACGTCGGCCAAAGTGAGTCTCGTCTCTTATCCAAAAGTTATCAGTTGAAAATTTAATTTTTTATTCAAAACATTCCATTATTTAAAGCTCTGTATATATTATAATAAAATGAAAACGTATTTGGAGCCTAGAGATGTTCTTCTTATAGTCTTATAGTTTTCTTATAGTTCAATATATATTAGTTTAGTTTCATTTTATGCTTATGAGTGGAACCATAAAATAACAAACGTCGCGCATGTTTCCGTACTCCAGGAAGAACCTTATGAGTCATAACCCTTCGGCCCTCCAAAACGAGGCCTCCCCTTACAACCCCTATGCTGGTCGACCCTCCACAGCGCGCTTGCACAATGCACAGAAGGCAGCTCTGGAAGCCGCCATCACGGAGTTGGACTCGGACCGACGAGACGAGGTGGACTCCGAGGTGTGGGAGCGACTGTGCCGATCCAGAAGGAAGAAGATCTTCAAGGAGTATGATATTCGGCAGCGGGCTCAGGATGTCGCCGATATGAACGAATTTATGAGGGTGAGGTTTGGCCTTCTATGAAAAATATTTTATGGTTATATAATTTTTTTAATGGTGTAGCAAAATAATTAAGTAAATTAAGCACAACCAACCATTGATATCGAAATAATATTCATCTGGATCGGCAACCTTAATTAAATTATGTCCGAAATAAAAACTGGCAAAAAGGCAAAATGGTGAAATGTTGTTCGGCCAAAATTTTTTTAATAGAGTTGTGAAGTTGACCACATCGGTCAATTTATCTTTGCAGAAGTAAGTTTTTTTTAAACTTTTATACATATTATGAGGCCTTATTGTCCTATATGCATGCTATATTTATAACAATGTATTTTCTGCAGAATTGTTCATTTAATTGAGTCAATTTAATTTATTTTATCAGTTTGCTATTGATTTGTCCGTTTTTATATAGAAGTTAATTATGATATAAATGGAGCCAACTATATCGATTACAATATCTAATCTTACCTCACTTTGAACAGACATGCCAAGAGAATGAAAGTCGACTTCGGGCGGACATCCAAAACTTGGACACTCTTCAAGACACTCTGAACGACGATCGACACAGATTCTATTCCAACTTGGAGATCCAGTTGATGTTGAAACAGGGCCAGGTTGAAGTGGATGTAACCGACAACTTCATTCATGACTTTACCGACTCCTTGCTCATACACAGGTGTGGTTGTTTGCTTTATTATTCAAATGAATTTGAGAATCATAGCAAGTTATTAAGCGTTTTTCAAATGATTTATTTCGTATCCGTTTTCCAGGAGTGTTGTGTCGGACCTGAATTCCAAGATTTGTGCTCTTGGAGCAGCTAAGGTGCAGCACATGATGGAAGAGAAGGAGTTTAAGAAGAAGTTTATCCACATTGAATGGTGAGTCCTGTGTTACCCTAATCTTTCAGGGGCTCTCAAAGAGTAATGTTGTAGAAAGTCGTTTGTTGAATCAATTTAATTTTTTGAAATAACCTTTTTAGGGAGCTCCGCCGAATGATGATGGAGTATCAAGATTTGGAGAACAAGATGAAGGATATTCAAGGCTTCAGAATCAGTCGGGAGGTTCAAAGGGTCAGTTTTGATTGAATAAACAGTTGTTGTTCATTGATGTTACCAAACAATCCTCTTCTTCTTTGTCTTTTTTTATAAAAAATACAATTTTACCAAAGCTTCATTTAAGAAAAGTTGTGTATTCTTGAGTATATTATTAATCAAAAACATTCTGCTCAGGGATTAATTTGTCTTTTCTAACGATTGCAGTACCTGTCAACACAAGATTATGATGCCCTAATCAACAGCGAAATTCAGAAGATGGAACAGGCCATTCAACTGCTACAGAAGGTATTTCAATAATGTTCAGAAACTGTTGTTTAATTTTTTATTTACAGACATTTATAATTGTTTTATTTTAATATATATTTTTTACGATTACAGTTTTATTTAAATAAATGTGGTGTGTTACTTATATATATTTGATCTCTCATTTTGGAAAAAAGATGTCTGTTTGTAATTTTAAGTAAGATCAATTAATATGTTCACTGCTTCACTTTAGCACCAAGAACAGATAATCGGTACCAAGAGTCAACGACTAAGACAGATTAGCAGGCACAAATCGAAGCGTATGTCGGACAAGAATGATACCTTGGTGGACGACCTTCGGGAGATGAACGTCTGTGTAAACGAACGTATTCACATTAGTGAAGTCAATGGTAAATAGTCATGTCTTTTTTCAATAAATTCGTAATACTTACACTTAAGAAAATCTTTATTTATTTTTCCATATTCTTTTCTTTTTTAATGTAAAAATAAATATATTGAAAATCAAAACCAATAAAATTTTTTTAATAAATAAATTTTAAATATAATATTTTTTTATATTATAATCAAACATAATGAGTATGTTTTGTTACATTATGGATTTCAATATGTAGCAACTGACACTTGATATTTTCAGCAGTAGTATATGTCTAGTCTGGTTTAGTTTAGTCTAGTCTAGTTATATATAATATATATAGTTTTTTGTATTTGTAAAACAGCTCTGTCAAAGTTTGAAGTGAACTACTAAAAAATTCACACGTACTCTATTCAAAACAATAGCCTTGTTCAACTATCTACATATAATTATTATCTATAACTGCCAACTTCAGCCGAAGAATCCTCCTCTGCCCCCGAGAAACGCTACCGTCAAATCCTCCAGAGACAGAAACTCGTCGATCTCGCCAAGGCGCAGGCTAAGGAGGTCGCCGTACTTCGGGCAGAAGTGGAACGTCTCCGGATGAGAACATTCCCCGCTCTTGTGCAGAACAAGTAGCCCCCACTACCCCGTCCCTTTACTCTCCGTCTTATAGAAAATACTGTATTCCATTTATGCCAGGTGACAAACTATTTACTTAGCCTGTTCAATAAGGCTTGCTGTGATGATTCAAACTCTTCTACTCGTCAGGAGATCTGATCTTGAGACCTCTCTTCTATTATCTGAATATTGTGATATGGATGTTTATACTTGTAGTTTTCTATTTTCAAGATATCATTATGACGCTTATTTACTACATAAAATATAAGTACAATACATACACATTTCTGTTTTATTATTTTTCTATGGGAATTATAAGCTGGATTTGCTTCAGCTAATTAATTCCATACAATTAGTAAAAACATTCTTGTTTTGAGGTTAAATACTAGATTAATAATTGGAATCCAAACATTTAGAAGCTTGTGATGAAATCTTAATTAAAATTAATTCCTTTTTGTTTTGAATTTATAACTATTCCTCGAGACCAGCTTTATAACAAATTAAGATAAAAAGTTTAGCACAATAAAAGTAATGTTTAATTTGGAAAGAAATAACTAAAGGTATGTGTGTCTATTTAATTATTTCAAAATAATTAATACATTTTTGTTAGTATGCATTTATTTTCTACTACTATAACCCATCAGTAAGAGAATATATAATTTGTAATCCAAGGAAAAATTAAAAAGTATCAAAATTTTATATTAATTTGTAAATAAATCCCATTTTAGATTTTTAGTTACTGACTGGCCATACCAAAGCTTAATGTATTAACTATTTTAATGAAATTTACTTCAACCTAAATGGTTAAAAAACTTTATACAAAATTTTACTAAACTAGTTATTCTCCACAAAGATAACGTTTTTCAAATTTAATTTCAAGAATTATTTGACGAGACGAGACAGATATGCTACTATTTTAATTACACCTTTGTTTTATACTTCCGATTCACAATTTTTTAAAAATATTAATTTCTACTAATAATTATTTCTAATTGCTATAATGTTTGTATACTACCAAAATAGATACTTAAATACAATAGAAAAGAAAGTAGTCAACCAAAGATAATATCGTATATTAATATATATATATATTATGTGTATATAATATTTAGTTTGCATAAAGTAAATGAAAATAAATACATCTAAAAATAGACAATTCTTTTTACATGCCATAGGTGGACCTTGGTCCCATTGGTCCTTAACTCAAATATTCTAAATATGGAATTGTATGAAGCAATATTTCCAGTACAAAATATGATAACAACCACAAATAATAAAATAAAATCTTCCATTTTAACATTTTTGAAATAATTGATTAAATTAGGAACAAGTAAGTAAGCTCGTTAATTTGGAAAACAAATGAGGTTATTTCGCAAGAACCTTCGTAACGAAAAAAAAAAAGATTCGATCTGGTTTACGTAAGAAAATATATACACATTTGAAGATTTCATTAAGGAACCAAATGAAAGTCCACTATTTACAAGAAATAATAGTATAGAAACTAATTATTATTAGTAGTATTGATACTGTGATCTCACCACGCATACAATTGTCAACTTGTACAGATCTAATCATATAAACACATTTATCATAGTTAGTGGAAGAGATTCAACATGAGATTCATAAGAAATGAGGTTTAATATACTCTAAATAGTATGATAGCACCCACATCGTTGTAGCTAGCAGATAATATATGCAATTTGGAGGCATAACAGAAGAGGCAAAAGATTGGCACAGGAAGCAAGTCCTACAATTGTTGTAAGTGTCAATTCAATGAAAACTAATAATATCGCTATCGCATCCCTTCAAAATTGTAAATTTGAAAAGTATAAATATTACAAAAAACTGTAAAATTACCAAAAAAAAGGTAGGTATGCAACATTAGAAATCCTGACGAAAGAACAATGTATGTGCTTCATGTCGGCAGTTAGGACTCTATTCGTGTAGTAACATAACAAGGATCAGATGGAATGTACAGCATAACAGAGGGGACTATTGTGGGTGTTCCAATTCACGACACGAGGCCAGAGTCATTCTCTTCTCTCTGTCGTGCTGGATCCGTCGAGGTCGCAGACGAGAGGTCCCTATCGGTTGACGCATCGTTACGGTTGTTGTGGCAGACCTGGATAAAGTTGTTTTACAATGATATAATAATGTTAATAATTGAATGAAATAAAGAAATTTAGTAAAACAAAGCCATCAAGTTGAATGCAAAACTCACAGATTGGACACACTGCCTTCACTGACTAGCGAATCCTCATTCACGGATAATGGCCGGGTAAAGGAGACCTCATCTAATCGATATCGCAGCTCCTCATAGTTCATACTCAGTCGTTTCTTCTCTCTGGATTCCTGATCCAGCTTTCGGAAAATCGCTTGATAGCGCTCCTGCAGCTGTCTGTTTCATTGAATAAAGCAACGTGGCCAGATTTCAATTTGAATGTATCAAAAATCAGATTTAAAGGTTAAAACCAACTTTCTATAATTTTTATATAAAAACAGAAATAACGAGCCGTCTGACTTACCTTTCACCATCAGATTTGAGATTGATGATGGCCTCCAAGTTCTCAATCTTTTGCTCCAATTGAATGACCTGCTCTTGAGCTTTCTTTAACTCAGGCAGCTGAACACGAATTAGGAGAAAATAATTATTTGTTGAGATAGTGCGATAATATTTACCGATACTAAATATAAATTATCTGTCGCAGGATTCAACATTTAAACAAATAGATATTTCCAAATTTCAATAGATTTATTATATGATTTGGTATAATAATTTTCGAACTCACCTTGGAAGTTAACTCAGCATTCTGCTTCCGTAGCTGTGATATCTCGTTAACCTTGATCTCAAGTACAGATTTGAGGCTGGCGATCTCTTCAGGAAGATGTTGATAAGGCGCCAGTGCGAACTAAAATTCAAACAATTATAATAAGGAAATATTAAACTTAAAATAATAACATTATATTAAGATTTCTTATCAAAAAAGAGATAACTGTCGGATAAATGTTAAATATAGTCAATAAAAAGAATTATTAATACTAAAATAATGTAATAAACTTGCCACAATAAAAAAGATATTTAATAAATTTCTGAAAATCGTTTTATTATCTTCATCGAAGCAAACAAAAATGTCAGCTTAAAATACAATGAGAGCTACATGTTGAGAAAAGAAAATTTCAAAATCTCTCTATTTCCTAAAACATATATTCAGGGATGTGATTGGCAACATTAAAAAATGTAGGAAATAGTTACAAGGGCCGCACCGAACCCATCACGAGCGAGCAATGTGCAATTCTTGCGAAGCGCAAAAATTGTTGAGGTCTTTTTTAGGGGCTTTTGTATAAATATTATAATAAACATATATGGAACATTTAGTAGTCTTGGGCCTATGTAGTCTGGTTAAGATAGGGGTCCATGTAGTCTAGTTGAGATTAAGAAAAAATGTAGGAATAATCACATTCCTGATATATTATTTAAACATTGTAATAAAAAGAACACACAATTATTCACAACACAAAGAAATAGTTCACATTTCGGGTTTCTGTTTCCTGATAATTAGATCATTCTTGTCTGTTCAAGCGCTGTTAGCGTTGCTTATGCAACTTACGACGCATTTTATAAAAATATACCTATAATTATTATTCAAATAAAACACGATAAGTCACCAATAAATTGCTTCCTGACAAACCCATAGACGAATTTTGACAGTTTATCAGAAAAATTTCAATAAACTGAATTATTTTTTAGTAACAATTCTAAATGTATCTATTAACTAAAAAAGAATTTATAAAAACGGAGCAATTTACAAGCTAATATACATAAATTATTAAGGGGAAAATATTAAGACGCTAAAACAAATATATTAAAATACATAATTTTTATTAAGCGTTGTTATGGTGACAAAATTATAAAAAGAGACTGGTGCCCCATTTACACGCTTCAAAAAATCTGCCTAGTCTATTTGTTGTCTAAATATAATTCACCAAATTCAGTGATGAAGGCAAAAAATTATAAAAACAAATCAACAAAACCGTGTATAAATATTTATTATAAATCTGTAACGGTTGCAACCTAAACATAAATTAACTCATTCGTTTTGCTTTATTTAAATCAGTAAATACTTTTTTTAAATATTTATTTACAAACTCTACTCAGTGGCTGTAAATAGTCTTGGATGAAATTTGACTATTGACCAGTGCATCCTTACTGTATATTGTATACCTACTTTTGAAACACGTAAACATATTATATATATAAATCATTCAATACCTAGCTAAAGATATGTTATCAATATTGTATTGACAAGTTTATGACGAAAAAATGGGTTTCGCTCTAACAAAAAATAGACTACACTTTTGTATCAAATCGCTAACTTCATCAACATTACTAATATAACCTTTCTAGCAATATTTATAATTCCTACTAAAAATGTGATTGTATTATATAATAAAAGAACGAAGACGTGAACTATATATTATAAAATATATGTACCCACTCACCATGCCCCGCCACTCATTGACTCCTTACCTCTCTTATAAAATTAGGTACCTAACCACAAAACACACATAAATACAAAAATATTTTATGATTTTTATTGGTTGATAAATATTAACATAATTAAATATTATGAATAATTATTCATAGTTAATTCGGGTTCGGCGGGAATTTTACTAGTCAAAGTTCAAACGGATCACGGGACCAGTGATATTTTCAGCTCTGAAATAAACTTTAAATTATCCAACATTCAAAAACAAAAAGCGATATTTTTAAAAGATAAAATTTCTAGTTGTTTTAACAAACTTTAACAAGACTATAAAACATAATCGATGCTAATCAAGGGTAATATTATTATTTACGTAATCCAGATAACTGAAGTTTACTCATGTATTCAATAAATGTATGGAAACCAAATAAACAACACTCTACTGGAAAATGTTGAATAGTAAAGTAGAAATTAATGCCTAAAACACATTTTACAGCATTACCTACATTACTTTCTATTTTTTAATATTTTGCACAGATTAGAATTACTTAGATCCCTAGAAAAGTGTTCGGTCTACCGTTTAGACGAGTCACATTAAGAGAAACTATAAAACCAGTTTATGAACATGTTTGGATTAAGAGCAACCAATTTAAGTACCTACAGTTGACTAAAAAATTATATAGATTAATTATTGACTGAGATTTCCAAAAAATCTTATTAATAAAAGTATTTGGAATAATGACGCGCATCTGATATAATATAAATAACGAATCTAATTATATTTTACAGAAAAAGAAAAAGGTTCAACGACTATAGAATTTTCTAGAATTAATTAGTATTTTACATTTTTTTTACTGGTATTGTATTTTAGAAATAAGAATTATGTTAATGTTTTTCAAATCTTGATAAAGGAGAACATTCTTTAAAATACTGTATAACATATTCTAATTTAGTGAACCCTATTTTTCTTCATTTTATAAAATTGAAATCATTATTATTTTCTCTCTTTCTTATTTTCACCTTTTGAATAATAGAATATCTGCAGGGTAAAAATGCTGAACTTTTTAAAACAACCTCAAGAACATAAAAAAATCTTTTCTTTTTACTTACATTTTTTTAGTGACAATGTATAGTCTATAATTTACCATTACCAAAGACATTTCGCTAAATGTAATCATCCAGAACTCAACATCCAATGAGAAACAAAGGAACTATGGATATAACCAAAATGTAACTTAAGCAATGGATAGAGAAAAATAACCAGAGCTAAGGAAATAACGCATAGTCAAGTAATCTTTACACAAAGAAATGGCATCAAACAACAGCTCAATCAATGGAGAATGTCTCCTTCAGGAACACTTGCCTTCTCCAGTAGCACAGTTCTACACCGGATATGCTTGTATCAGCGTGCTCGGTGCTCTATTAAATGGAGGCCTACTCTATCTCTATCATGACCGCAAACACGAAATTCTCGGCGACCGGGACTCGTTTGTCTTCTTGCGCCGGCTGTTAAGCACCGTCGACTTTTTGCTGTCTATCTGCCTGGCGGGGAACATCACCGTGCTCTTCTACAACCAAGATGGTATGGACATCCCTAGTCAAATCTTCTACAGCCTCCGCAACTACACGGTTGGTTACGAGTTTCTAGGATTGACGATTATCGCTGTGGATCGGCTCATGGCTGTTGTCAAGCCCACCAGTATCCGGTGGAACGCCAGGACCGTCAAACGAATCTACTTCTCCATAATAGGCGGTATCACTGCCTTTGATATGGTGTTTAGAAGTCTCACCCTGACTGATCTAGACTGCACACTGCGCCAGATCTTCTATATAGTGTGCGGGTTCCTCTACGGAGCCATCTCTATCATAAGTCTCCTTATCAGCTACGGCGTCTACATATCTTTGTTCCACGCATTCTGGCGACACCTGAGCAAGGGCAGGGCCACAATCAACCCAACTAGGTCGAATGCAACAGCTCCGCCGACCATGCCTAGCGCAATTTCTCACGGGGCGATGTCCAGTCACCCAGACCTCGTAGATAGACGTCTTTCAGGTTTAGTAATTGCAGTTAGAGAATCAGTCATTATAAATCGACCCAGTGTCAAAATGGCGGTAATATTGTTGAGCATTACAATGTGTAACACAATGAGCATACTGCCAATCTTTCTTTACAATACAGGTATCACTAGATTCCCTGGCTATTTCGCCTACTATCTATTTTATATGAATTCTATAACCAATCCAGTGATTTATATGTTTACAAATTCAGCGATAAGATCCTATTATAAATCAGTCTTAGTGAAATATATTGGTTTTTGCAAATAAACAAAACAGAGCAAATTACTGTTTAAACATTTGAATGACATGGTATGTATTTTGTACAATAACACAGAAGAAGTTTACAAATTATGTAATATTCCTCTTAATTCATCTTATTGTGAAATTTACTTTGTGAAATTGTTTCTATCGATATATACTTTAATTATTTACATACTATATTACATATATAATAGTTTTGGAAAGAAATTGTGAAAAACAACGTAATTAAATTCGAAAGACTGAATGAAAGATAATATTTAAATCATTCTGTGAAAATTAGAAATATGAAAGACGCGTAAATTTTATGAGTAACAATAAGCAACAAAATGTATCTATTTGTATGTTAACGTGTTAGTATTATACAATTTAAAGGGTATAATTATTATTGCAGATTATTACTCTTTATTAACGTCAAAGAATATCACATGTTGGGTCATGAATAGTAAAAATAAAATGGGATTGGCTTTTATTCAGAGTTATCATTATTAACAAAAAATGTCTTACTATACCAAAGTATGTTTAAAAGAACAACATTTTCAAACAACCGAAAAACAGAAAAAAAACATAATATATACATTGATTGACATAGGAGTAATCTACTTATGAATATATGTTCGATTTCAAAACAAATTCATAAAGTTATAAACGAAATTTAAGGCTCTAAAAACTATACATTTTTTAAGAATAATTTTCTACTTGGATGAATAATATCGAAAGTTGAGAAAAGAACATATATATTCAAAGCGAAATTTCAATTAAATGAATAAATTTTTATTTTAGAAGACAATATTTATTGTTATTACAAAACTTGTTTATTAATTTTAAAAATATGCACAGTAAAACAAAAATATAAACGCTACTATTAATATTCAACTTTTAAATTATAATTTGCTTCGTTAACTTGTAAACATAAATTGTATACTACTACTACAAAATTTAAGTAGTACAACGCAAAATAATTCAATAAAGATATATGACCCTCTACTAAGCAGTTAAATAGATTATGTTGTGTATAAATATCACAACAATGTATAATATTTATATATAAATAAGTACTTAAAATTCATGCATACATTTTAATATAGTACTTCCTAGCAAAAGTAACAGACAGTCCTGTTACCATCAACCAAGCGAAATTAATTGCACACACTACACAAAATTATTATCTGCCGCAAAACACCGCCAAGTAAAAGCATTATATCTTAAAAGAACTCTAAACTATGAAATTTACCACATTAAAAATAACATTTATCAATGTGTCTAGTTTAATCTATTGGTAATGTTTTAAGCTGTTTTTAATCAATAAAATAAAATTTAAGCATATCACACATGCAAAATTGAGAATAATGCATGAACAATTACCGCTTTATCATCCTGGAATTATACGACATAGAGTAAAATTAAAGAATACTGAAGATTCAATATAAAATAAAGAAAAAGTAATCACTGTTTGCGTGATAGACACAAAGTGGTATAAGAGCTATTTTTCAGAAGATGTTCTGTCCTTGGTTAGTCACTAGCGACAAATACATTTTTTTCTTCAGTTTAACGTCAATCAAACTCTGAATATAAAAATTCCGTTTACACCAATATACATTTATATAATTACAATATTAATAAAATTAGAATAGGCAAAAGTATGCTGCAGCAACTAAGCAATCAAATATTGAGGGTGACTCAAACTCTTTGATGATATTGAAACGAAGACTACTTACAGCATATAAATTGAAATTATTTCCACTGTGAAAGTATGAATTAAACCCTTTCAATGTAAATTAACTACGTAATGAGTTATTACTGTCCGGTTCATAATAGTTCATGTCTCTCACCTGAACTCGATACTCCGTGTCTCGCTGAACAAGCTCCTCACGAGATCTCGCACGAGTTCTCAATTCTTGGCACTCCGTCTGCAGGGCAGTCACCTTATCCTAAAGATAGAAAAATCCTCGCTACATCTTTATAATCGAAAAATCGACAATACTTTATAAATAATAAAAAAAACTAAAAATCAAAACCAATTCACAATTAAATTAAAAATTAATCTTTTACACAAGTTATTCCAAATATGAATATTAGTTTTAATAAAACGCTTTTTCAAATAGCTTACCGAAAGATTCAGTTTTAGCTCATTAAATCTTGAAGTCATGTCGCTAATACGACTATTGTGACGTTCCTGTAGATCTGAAAAGTGTATTTGAAACGGAAGATATTATACTTATTGACAAAGCTGGTTTTGTTTGTTGAAAAACAGCAAAAATGAATAACATAAATCAGCAAACAAGCAACATTATAACAGAAACACGACAACATTGTTACAAAACAATTGGACGAAATGTAGCAATGAAAAATAAAATATCAGAATTTGATGGCAGGAATAAAATTGTAGAAATTAAAGAATTCATAACAGAGATTCAGAGACATTGTACCTGCAACCAAAGCAACAATATAAACAAACAATAAAACCCATCAATGGATAAAGAAGACAGGCAAGAATGAACCGAATTATTGTCGCACAATTCAAAAGATTTTACATAAAAATTAAACAAAACTGTTTAAATATAATACTATTCTCAATATACCGATCAATCGACTTTTCTAGTTATAAGAGTTCTTTCTGATAATTATGCCCAGTTTACCCAAATAACAAAAAATAGAGCTAAAATGAGGATCCTTTGCTACAAGTACATTTGGCCTGATCCTAGCACAATTAATCGATTCTGTATTACACTCAAGACAACCCCTTGTAGAAAAGGGAAATGAGAGGAATTGTGCGACAGGCGGTGAGAAATAAAGACCAACAACCGAAAATAACAACACGAAGAGAAAGTGGAATCAATGTTTCTCTAATGGTGGAGTGAAAAGGGGGATTACCCTTGAGCTCTGACTCGTGCATTTTTGTATTGCGGTACATCTTGCGGTCATACTCCGCTTTGAGTTCTTGCATGCGAACATTGTAGACGACACTCTGGTCTTTTAGCTGAAAGCAAATATTGCGTTGGAAGCAGCTGTATACCTATGCTCATATACTCTTCTTCATAACTATACATTTGGAAGGTATAATATGACAGGAATCCTCATAAGCAACCTCTACCCTTCCCATCCAAGTCACTCAATATGGTATTTAAGCAAAAATTCACTTCCCTCCTTATAAAAAAGAGTAACTAAAAACACGTGATATTTATTTTTATAGATATGTTTGCGAAAATGAAAGCGGATCTATGGTTTAATTGACATAAAAAAGTAAACGTTAAACGAAATTATGTATAACTAAAATCGATAATATATCGATAAATCAATTATTCCCTAAATTATAATAATAAATTATAACAAGCAGGATTATGTTAATGTTAACATTAATGTCGTGTTATACAAGCTGTTAAAATCTATAAGAAGGCATAAAAGTAATATAATTGAAATTGGATAACCTTTGAAATAGTTACAAATTAATAAGTGTTACCTGTTTTTCTTGGAAATTTGTCAGTGTTTTCACTTCATGAGAATGTTGGTCAATAACTGAAAACAATAGAAAACAAAGTTAATACTTGATTAATGAATGTGAAATAAAATGATTAGTCATTGTCGGCATTATCGTCATAGGAAGAAGAAGAAGGTCAGAAGAAACACTCACTTCGTTCAACAGAGTCGGTTTCTTGACTGGAGAGCTTGGTCTCCAATAATTTAATTCCAGCCAGATACTTCTCCGTGAGAGCTTCGGTGTCCGCTATGTGTCGCTCCGACTGTTCATTGAGCTCCGTTTGGAGGCTCTTCCGCTGCTCTTCAAGTTGTTCTAGAAAGACATTCCAAGAGGCTCAACAAAATGGAGAGTTGTCAAGAATTTGACCAACAACATTTATTATTAATAAATAAAGGAGACCGAAACTCCACAAACCCTTACCCAACTGTTTATGCAAAATATTCCAGGATGACCGAGCCTCTGCCAGCTCCTCTCTCAATTTCGGCAGTCCACAGCCCTCCAGAACCCCGTCTAACCTCCCACAGACCACTACCATGGCGTCAAAGGCAGTAAGTAGACTCTGTAACTCGGCCCGCTGCTCACTCAACTGGCGTGACCGTTTAGCGGCTTCCTCCGTCAACTGGAAGATCCGAGCTCGTTGATCCTCAATTTGGCTTTCCTTTAAAGCCACTTCGATGGTCTGCTCTTCGTGTTTCTTCTTTATTTTCTCCTGTAATTCCAGTCCCTCCATTCGCTGTTTTTGAAGAATTGCTTCTGTACACAACAACACAACTTTAGGATCGCAGCTATCAATATGCAGATATACAAATGTAATTATTATAGGAAACATTTTATTAAAATACTGAAAATTATACAATGTTTAAATGTTGAATATAAAATGTGAATTCTCTGAACAATAGGGATATTCCAAAAATCATTAAATACGGTTAAAATATTAGCATTGGAAACTTAATAACGTTTTTGACGTTAAATAAAATTTAAAAAAATTTAAACAAAGTAATAATTTGTAAATAGATATATATATTTAAAAAAACTTGTTGGAATTTCAATTGAACAACAACACTATACTTTGAGTTAAAGAAGATAAAACTTATTATGCTAATTTACAAAAACAGAAACTCACAATATGCCAGGAAATCAGACAATTATTTATGAGTTTGCAAGCTGATGTACTATCTATTATACGACAATTTTGTCCAATGAAATCTTATCCAATATTCCAGTGAGAAATATTAATAAAACTCAAAACCAAAGTTAATTTTAGTATTTGTAAGTAGGTTACCGTCTTGCGAAGACATTTTATTAGCCCTGGTATTCGCCTGTACGGGTTGTCCTTTGGCAGCAGTAACAACAGAGATGGCCGAAGATGACAGCGGTCTAGCCTTATTGCTTAGTGTTGGAGTTGGTGTAGTAAGACCAGGTCTGTTGGCGGAAGCACTAGAGGCCGGACGCTGGGAAATTGCGCTGCGGGTGGTGACACCACGACCTGTGGCTGGAGTGCTAGTTGATGCCTGCAATTGTGAACAATAAGCTTATAAGCACAGGTTTAAAAACTGTTTAAACTCAATCAAAGGAGAAGATCCAACACACGCAACAACAAAAAAGATAATGCGCTCTTACTTTTCGCAGAATATTTGATGCTGGATTGACAGGTTTAACAAACTTGTCATCTGAAATAAAAACATAAAACACAATAAAATATATTTAACAGCATAAATTTTGCTTCTATCAATACTTTTCTTTAAATTATATAATAATTATAATCGCAAAAAAGCTTTGAATTTAGTAGGATGCAAAGTAATATAATTTATATTTAAGGCAACATTCTATTTTGTATACTAAATATTTTGTTTAAATTAAAAAAATATACAGTAAAAAATTAACTTATTTTTATGTAATCAAATATATTATTTTAAGATACTCTAACGCATTAATTTTAAGAAGTTAACAAATGACTATTTTACCAGATTTCCTGCTAGAAATGCTTGCTGTGGAGCCTTTTCTCGATATGGACGTTTTGGACACACCCAAGGCTACCGAAGAACTATTAGTCTGTTTGGCAGAAGACAGTGGTGTTCTGCTCCCTGGTCTCGATGTGCTAGAAGCAGGAGCCCCCTTAGTTGTACTGGTGGCCTTAATATTGTTCGTAGGAGAAGGGTTATGGGATGACTGTCGAGATGTGCTGCCGGACTTTTGAACTTGAGAGGCAACACTTGCAATGGAAGAGGCTCTGATTGGAAAAAGAAACAATTATAACCATCAATATTATGCGCCCGATTGGCATGCTATATCGACAGATTAAATAATCATATTAGTTTATACTTTGAAAAATTGTCACAGATATTATTTTAATGATGAATTAATCAAATTTTAATAATCTAGATTTTCCTTGAATAGACAATTTTCTCTTAACAAAACTTAATCACTGGCAGTGCACACGTGCCCGAAGTACAGTAGTGAAATTCAATGGATGATTTAAGGATTCCCTAAATCTAACCTTGACGAGGTTTGCAATCTGCCCGTGGTGTCAGGTTTAGCGGCTGATTTGACGACTGGTTGTCTTTTAGCGGGGGGGTTAGAACCACTCTCGACAGGTTTGCTCGACTTTGTTGCCCTCGTGTTCGAGATCTTCATGGGCAATAATGAGGACACTGGTGGCGGAGAGCGACTACGTTTAACCTTTGACGGTGGTTGAGATTTTGAATGCTGGGACTTTTGACTATGGAGCAGTGTACTGGGAAGAGGTGGATCCACACTTTGTAGGGGGTTAGCATCTTGTTCGGAATCCTTGCAGAGTTCTAGAATCACAATTACACGAAATTAAACTTCTATTTCAATATAATTTGACTACCAAGAGATATTGTGAAAAGTTTAAAATTATGAAATATATATAGAATAAAAATGTAACCACCATCGCTATTGTCCAAATCCAGAGAAATCATTTCTAGATCGGTCACTACCGTTAGTTGTTGTGCACCTTCGGGAATCTCTCGCTCCACCATGGTGACGGGGTTGTCAAGTCGAGGATCCGACAGGGAAGACACTGACAGATCCGAGTTACCAGAGGTAGTGATCGACTTCAATGGCGGACGACAATCGTTCTCAACCTCACAACTGACAGGGACAGACACAATGGTGGAACAAATAAATCAAAGTATGTACAAAACTATAACGAAAATTGTAAAGGATAAATAATTAATTGTTTTCCTTTGAGGTACCTGTTGTTGACCGAAAGTTGTTTGGTGACCATCTGGGTTGTCTTACTGGCGACCACCTCATCAATGATAGGATCAGAGGGGTCCATTAGCATCGCAAAATACTTTTGTTTCGAGTTTTCTGGGTTCCCAGGACAACTGACCTTTCTAACTATAAGTGGAATGTTAGAATCCACGTCGTCAGCTGTGTGCATAGAGGATCATACAAATAAAAGGGTTAATAATTGCCCATTCCTAGGGTTGTAAATTATCTGCGCAGAAATAATTTAATTACCATCGTATGTATAGAACAAAAACAAAATGAAAACAAAATATTTACGAAAATATAAGTGACAAATTTCAGAATGTCTAAATTGTTGTGACTCATTTCAATGACTAAAAAATCAATAAATTTAGCTTAAATTTTATAGTCAAACTATTCGCATTAAATATTGTACGATTATTTAAAATCAATAAATTTAGATTAAATTTTATAGTCAAACTATTCGCATTAAATATTGTACTATTATTTAAAATCAATAAATTTAGATTAAATTTTATAGTCAAACTATTCGCATTAAATTAATATTGTCCGGTTATTTAAATTAGTAGACTAAAGAAATCTGGTTTAAACACATTAATCACGACATTTATATTATTTTACGATTTATGTCTGTAAAAACAGTGACATTACTATAGCAATACCAATTGTAATGTGTAATTTGAATTTCTTGATCTGTTGGATAATTAAAAATAGTGAATAATTAATAATAGAATTGAAAAATCACCAGATATGATCCTTCAATAATTTCGATTTAATATAAGCTCTCAAAATGTACAAATTACTTCGTTACTATAGTATACTTTTCTTGCAAGACCACTAAGTACCTATACTATATAAAAATGAATAGAAATATATTTTTTTCGGTAACAATGACATTTTAAAAAAGCTGAAATTTGGATGGAATGTTACCGAATGCAGGCTATAGTTCTATTCCTAGCAAAATTATGAACAATATACAATCAATAAATTCTCCTCGTCGTGATTTATTATTAGGTGAATGAAAAATTCTTTGATTTAAGTTGATTCTTTAAAGTTTGTATGTTCAAGATTGAACATAAAACTATCAGGAGGAAAAATTTAAAGCGAAATGCTGATATTTAAACTCACCATGGGATCAATGTATTAAATCACACTATATTAATCCTGTATTTTATCTGATGCAAAGGTTATAAAAAAATGTAATTCCCGTGAGAGAATAAAGCAGAGTTTACAGCACCATAAACGACCGTCTGTTTGACACAACCTCCAATGTCGAAACAGTGGTTGTGTTTCTCCACGAGTGCATTAATATATTTGTATAATTCAATGTAAGTCGTCCTATCAGTTTGAGAAAAAAGTAATTCATTTACTCATAGTTCGACAGCTAGACAGATATTTTAGAAATCAATAAAAACTATTGAGACACCAGAGAAAATACCAGAGGGGTGTATAGGAGTGAGACAAAGGGCATAATCTGGGATCGTGCGAGGGTGAAAATAGTTTTCTATATCGAAGGACTTTACATTGATCCTTATCATACACAAATAGCTATGGCGGCGAATAATCTCAGGATTGATTTCGTTATCGATTATATAGTGATCCAATGCATATGTAGTGTGTAATTTTTGGAGTTTATTTAGGGGAGAGCAAATGTAATAAACAAGGGGGTGCATTGCTAATTATAAACTAGCAGCATTTTAAATATTAGGTGATTAAACAAATAGAGTATGAATTCTGTAATAACAAAAATGGTTATGAATATTGGAAACACGATAAGCGTTTCTCAGGAACTAATGCCAACTTTTAAAATATAGCTGCAACTGTTTTAACTGTTTTCCCATATTTTAGAAATATTTCATTAAATAATAAAACTTGATCAAAGAATAAAAAGTATAAAAATCACGAATAAAAAATACGACTATTATATAAATAAACAATCAGCAAAAGCACCAATTAAATTCCGGTTACTTAGGAAAAGTCGTAATTTTTAAAAAGTCGTATTTAAAAAAGTCGTATTTAAAAAGTCGTATATAAAAAATCGTAAAA
>JAUZNC010050090.1:5247-15486 GCA_034780395.1 Vannuccia rotundouncinata | reverse complement strand
ATATTTTGTAATTTAAATAAACCTGTAAATTATATATTTTGACATACAATGTGTTTTGTTTTTATTGGGTAATACAATTGTGTCAATACACTGTCGAAGCGAGCACCCCCCCCCCCCCTATTACGAATCCTGGCTACGCCCCTTACATGTCTGTCTATATTAGTTATAATTTAATCCTAGAAAATTATTCTTTAAATTATTATAATTTTTAAAAATGTTAATGTTTTTTGAAACAATTTAATGTGATCGAAAAATTCAAGTTTGCATTATTTTGGTGGATCGAAATCTTATGTTCGATATAAGGTCACGTTAAATTGTTTTATATTCTCTAAAGTTTTGTTCATAAATTCTACTAATTTATAAGTTAGTAATAGGTTAAAAATATATAAATCAGCTATTTTAATAGATATTGTATATAGAACTAGATTGGACATCTAAAATATTTCTATACAAAAGTATGTTGCATCGCGTTTATGGCGAATCCAGAGTTGTGATTGGTTAAATTATTTGAAAATAACTTTAACAGAATATATATATTTAATTGATACATTTAAACAATTATTTAATTTAATATTACTACAGTAATTACTAATAATATTGAATTTTTGCCAGGATCGACAGAAACCGATATTAAGTGACAACAATCAGATAGATTACCAATCTAGTTAAACTTAAACAAAGATAGTCTATCTATGGCTGTTTCATATAGATTATGGTGCACTATTATTATTCATTTGACCACAAATCTGTCCGAGAACAATCAAAGTGGATATAGAAGTACCTACTGCAATAGATCATAACAGAACAAGATCAGACAGTAACAAAATTACATGATTTATTAAAAAATCACATTTTAAACATTTTTAAAAATGGAAGCGCTTTTCTGTGTTAAATTGGTTGGCAAAGAATTCCAGTGTCTTGGGTCAATCACTGAAAACACAGTGCATGTTGGGATTAAAGACGAAATAATAGAAAAGAATTCTGGGACCGTATACATTTGTTATCCGATGGTGAAGTATGAAGTAGCGCTTTGAGGTATAATGATAAGTATTGTACAGTAGTTCTGGATTCGCTATAAAAGTTGAATTTTGAACCATTTACAGAAGGTAAGAATAGAATATTGTAGTGATCAAGGCGAGTATAAATGTAACAATTTACAATGAGTGAGGAGTGAATTCATCAATAATGCGAAGAATTATGTATATACGTAGGCTAATATGACGATCAAGGGAAAACGATTTATTCAAGACATATCGGAAATAGGGCAGATCAAATTTTCAGATTTTTCTTGATTGAGACGAAGAATCAATGGACGTAGAGAAATTGCTAGAAGTGATCAAAGATATTAGATTAGGGATTGTATTGTGCTTATGGTTTTGTTCTTAATTTTTTAATCAAAATTGTATCTATGAGTTTTTATCTATTTTTTTGTAATATACATCATGATATCAACCTGTATTGTATATGTAGCTATAATCATCGCGCTTTTTAAATCAAACTTATTTTACAATATATTTTGTGTGTTTTGATTCATATAATAATAACTACATTTTAAATATTACAGCAAATAATATATTTTGTTTATCATGCTACTTCAATATTTACGAGTAATATGTAATTTTAATTAATAATTTTAAAAATACTTATGCAGTTATCCGCCATCTTATTTTTCGGCTTTTTGCAATCATTTTTGATTGAGTGACCTATCTTTTCCATAATCTAATATCTTTGGAAGTGATACACAAAATGATGTCTACTTGATCAGTGAATAAATGATGGGACAAATTATGTTGGTAAATAATGTCAAACAAAAGAACAGTTGCTTTGTGAGAAGTTGTTGAATCTGAGTTATTTAAAGTAAACAAAGAAATACATTTTTGTTAGTATCAGAAACCTGTAGGCAAAATAAATTAGTGACCATATTTTCTAAATTAGTCATATTTAATAACTACCTTGAATTGTTAACAATATGTTCTCAACTTTTACACGCTTGCCCTTGAAAATATCATTCAACATCATCACTTACTGTGCAAATATCTCATTTCCAAAAGAGGATGCCCCAAAATTAAATAAAATTCCGAGCTACAAGGAGCCATTTTAGTGAGTGGATCTTTTAATATTGATATTTTACTATAATTACATCATTTGAAGTAGGTACCTACGTGGTTTATCTAAGTTTAATTTCGTTACTATATACACCTGGGGCCTGTTTCATTATAAGCTACAATTCTAGGATTGTAGTATTTACAAATGCAGACTTGTGTAGATGCAATTTTCCAATTATTTTGTTCCACAACATTTTCAGTTAATTGTAACATTTCAATTCTATGAGTCATAATATTAAACTATTAATGATTTCGATTTAGTGAAAAATAAGACGCCAGGGTTAAATAATTTTTTAAAAGTAATTAATTGTAGTAAATCAAATGTTTCAGTTTCATAGAATAATAATCTAGAACAACTACATCTTTAAATCGATCGATAAATAGTTACAATTTTATATATATTATATATAGACCAAGGTTTCGGATTTCCCTAACTACTAGCTATATCCCATATTATACATTTATATAACTATTAATAAATTCAATAATTATTTTCCGTTTCATTTTACGATTTTTTTAATACGACTAATTATTTACGATTCTTTCTTTGCGACTTTTTAAATACGCCAAAAATTATGTACGACATTTCCAATAATACGAATTGTCACTATGGACCCCGTCTTAAGATAACATAGAGTTTACAGTCTTTTTTATTACCTGCAATCTCACAAGAGTTTAGGTTAAAAAATGTCAATGGGTAGTATGGCTCAATTATGGACTGAGTTTGTGCTTACCTGGATGATGAGAGATGCTTTGAAGAAGTGCCGTTGCGATGGCAAATGTTGTAGAATTTATCATGGATTATATAAAAAAATAGAATCAGAGGAGAGAATTGCCTCTATGGAAACGAAAATTGGTTTAGACTCAGTTTTGAGCGTATATATATATAACAATTATAATAGACCCGCAGCCACTTTCTAGCTATAACTGGGATAATATTAAAATAAATAGATAAAAAAGTTACAGAGGTGCATAATTGTGGTGATTTAAATTGTATACGGTAATTATTATAGTTACTTTATTAACTTTATTAAGGGAATTTGATTTATATATAATATTGATCAAACAATAGCAAAATAATTTAATATTATTAAAATTCCCACTTCACATCGAAACTGCATTTACCGTATATAACCGAAATCATCTGTCGACGCTGATTTTTACCTGTCAAGAAAAATATTATATCCAGATCAATTGTAAGAATTAAAATAGAAAACATTATTTTTTTTGAATTAATTATATTTTATGTGCAAGTAGGTTAACCACAAATTAGTTAGGTACTTAAAACATATATATTATTTGTACATTATTAACTCCGAAATTTATTTTTTATAACTTTTTAAACATTCAAAAAAGTTTGAATAAGTATTTAATTAAGAATCGTATATTTTACATTAAAATTAAAAATCGTAGGTACTTAATTCAAAAATTTATCGTTTCTAAACGATTTGGAATTTTATATTTTGAATTGTTCTTTTATATTAGAAATTTAATATAAAATTAATTTTCCGTTTATTAATGAATTTATTTTTATACGTAATATGAAAATAAAAATCCTAATACGAAATTTTCCTTAACTATATATTTATATAAAAAATTTTGTTAATTAAATATTTATTAGCTATATAAAACAAAAGCATTGATTTTTTGATATATTAAATTGTTAAACCGATACATAATTATATTATACTGAAATAATATACATAAATATATAATCAATGACTTATATATTATTTATCTAGACAGGCAACTATTTAAGCAAACCATAACTATAGGGGCTATTTAAAAATTACGTCACGCAAATTTGGGTCATCTTTTTCCCCCCTCCTCCCCTATATCACGCACAGTCACAAATTTCGAAACCCCCTTCAGAAAAGACGTCACGTTAAGTTTTACCCCCTCTCTTCATACACACTCAACGATAATAATTTAAAGCGTTTTATTAATCTAACTAACATATGCGTACTATAGCGTACTGTATATATATATATGTATAGTATCATTCGCACAATTGTGAAATAAAAATGTAGTTAACAAATAGGTGTGTTATATCTTTAAAAATAAAGTATTAAGATAATAAAGATTATCTTTCTCTATGCGGCTTTTACAGAAATGTTTTGTGACGTCACAATTTTGGAAAACCCCTCTTCCACTCCATCCCGCTTTGTCACGGATTTATCAACCCCCTCCCCTAATCAGCTTGACGTCATTTTTGAACAGCCCCATATAAGTATGTCTAACTAAGTATATATAATAACTTTAGTTTTACTAATCATATCAAAATCATGTTTAGCGTTTTCATTATGCATTAAGAATAAACCACAGCTATGGACATTAAATTTATATTTAATTATTACTTTCTGTAAAAATCATTGAAAAATGAATGCTGTTTTATCCCATATAAATATTCAGCTTTTGCAAAATTTACAAATATTGTTAATGTCAAAATAATTTTAAGGGATAATAATGATTATTTATGATTTGTTAAATCAATAATACAATTATTTGTTATGAATATATATATATAAATATTTTTAATATATTTTATATAAAATAATACTTTTGTTGTATGCTATTTTTTTATAACTGCATGGGACACTAAGTATTTATAAACATGATTCAATTAAATACATTTAATTTTTGTCCTTACAATTAAGTATATCTACATTAGAACATCATAACGTCGACCAATTTTTTCTTCTAGTGACATATGTTCAAATTTATTAAAACTTACGAAACATAGAGGTAATTTGTATATTTTATATTAATAATTTTGGAATTAAAAAATCTAGTGAATTTGTGTTGCCTATGAATTATTTGCATGGCATATAAATAATGCAGATGAGATTTTGGCCATTTCCTATCTATTTACAACAGAGTTGGAGTAATTTTTTCAATGACATCACAGCAGGTGGTAGTATAGGGGCGCCATTCATATGCACACTCACCTTAAACTGTTTTTTTTTTAAATAAAAAATATGAAAAGTTCAATACATTTTTTAAGACTAATTTATAATTCAAATTGTTGATATCAAAAAATACAATTTTAGTTAACATTTAATAATATAATTTATCCAATTATCAATGAACTTATCTTGAAATAACTGCTAATAATCAATAATAATTACACATATATATAAGAAAAATCCAAGTACTAGACTACTAAGGTCCTTTGAAACTTTGCTATATTGAATACATTTGTAAGATACCTACACAAAGACATAGGAAGTTTTACAAAAGTGGAAGGGCCCAAACCCCCTGAAAAGGGGGACCCTACCCCTATAAAATGGCATTCATTTTGAATTTAGTATTTGTAATTTACAAAGGCATTAATTTATTTATAAAATATGATTAAAACATGGGGCTTCCTTAATAAAAAAACTCTTCAACATAAAATATTGCTTTGGAAGTCATGATATAAATATATAATTAGGAAGAATTGTATATTTACTGTATAAAATTAAGAAAGTAAAAAATGCATAAATTTACATTCCTTAATTATCCAGACACACCAGATGACTGAATCAGTGATTTTATGACAGCAGTGGAAGTGCATAATATATTTCTCAACAATGTGAAATTATTGTCTGGCAAATAATTGGCTAATTGCACCACATTTTCCAACATCAGTCTAAAGCATCCCAATGCATGCATTGATTTACTCATACATTGTAAAACAGAATTAAATTTAAATTATATAAATTAAGTATAGAGTTAATATACAGTAAGCACAAATTCAATAGACTGACAAATAGGTATAGTATCAAAAGTAGTTTCAGGAAACTTGGAAACATAATAATATTATTTATTAAAAGCTGAAAAGTGAGGGACTCAAAGACTCTTGGGCCTGCCTCACCAAAAAGTGTGGGGGCCAGGGCCTGGTGGGCCCCCAAGCTCCTATACCCATGCTACATTATATAACACTTCCAAATAATCATCTGTTTCATTCATGTGACTAACTCAATCTTCACAAACTTTTGTTGACTGTAGATAATTTTTTACATCTTTCAGGGCTCTAAATGAATGTTTTCTTACATAATTTATGGCATAATGAAGAAGTAATAATCATAATGCTGTACAGATTTGGTCAAGTAATTTAGGCAAATTAGACTCAATAATGGTTAAACCCAGAATTATTTCCTAATGAGCCATATTTGGTATAGTTAGATACATAATTTTATGGAGAATAATATATTAACTGCCTTTAAATATTGATTGTTTAGATGCTTTATTTACATGTTTCTATCTATTAGTGATATATTATATGCATCCAGAATGCGTTGATATGTAGTTATTTGTGATTTAAAGTTTTTATTGCTTAGAATTTACATGTTATATATATTTCATAAAAATTCTTATAAAATGACTATAACTTTTTTTTCTAAAGACCTCAGTTTGAGGCACTTAATAATGCTCTATAAAATCCTTCTTCTAATGATACCAAATGTGGATCATTAGGAATTAGTCCTAGGTAAAACTCTAATTTGTCCAGACTAAAGTGCTCCCTTTGTAATTTAAAAGGGACTTAAACTGAAAGTCCAAAAAGTTCATTGCTGCTGCTTCTATTAAATGATTGCTTAAGTTTGACAACATTGTCTTAAGTTGAACTTAGAGAGTCTGAGAATTTAAATCAGTATCATAGAATTTGGTAACAAATTTAAGTTCATTAATATAATTTTGCCTTTTGCATGCCTTCAGAAAAAACTGCTTGAGTGTACAATACCGAAATAATGATTGTTTTTAATACAAATGATGATCATGTCCAGAGCACAAGTCTTTTTCTCCTTGTTGGAAAACAAAGGTCTTCAATTACATCCAGTTCTTTGTGTTTTCTCATAACATGTGTCCAAAACATATGAAATGATTCATCATTTTGAATTGACTATAATCTATTGATTGTCATTTGGGAAACTTCTTGACCACTGAAAGCACTTATATTTGTGCTCTGCAAAAGGATTTGTATATGTACATGATCATCTGAACAAAAATTTGAATGAAACCATCAACTTTGGGTCACCAAGCCATCATGCTTGCATTTCTGAATCTTTGATGTACAGCAGGGAATCATTGTAGTTGCCTTGCCTTGGTATTATCAGTGACATACAACCCCTGTATGAACTTACATATTATCCATTTCCCATCTGATACATATAACAACTTGTTCTTGTGCATAGCCAAGTCACATTTTTCCTCAATCACAATGCTGTAGAAAGAAGTTTTATGCAATTTGGATACAATTTTTCAAAAAATATGGGGACTCTTTATTACTGAATTGCAGCAGTAGAAGTAGACATTGAGGGTGCCTAGTCTGAGTTAGGTTATTGCTGGTACATAAGTATACTTTTACTATACATCAGTTTAAATATATCTTACCTAGGGGCACAAAAAGACTACAAAAGCTGGCATTGCAAATACATTTACCACAATATCTACTCGGATGGTACTGATTTATATATCAAAATGGGCTTTTCATAGACTACATCTCATTCATTATAGCTATAGAGAAAATCATGGTATTATCCTTAACCAAATATAGACCATTGCATAGATATTGATATATGATCTTACCTCTCCTTATTTAGTATAGACAAAGAAGAATAAACATTCTGGTAAATTAGGATGATGGGATTTGTTGAGTTAAAAAATATTTAGGCATTCTTTGACTAGTGTACAATAAAATAGTGAGCATTTCAGCATTTAGTCCAAGATTTTTAAATTGCAATTGTTGCTCAGATCTTGACCATACATAGCCCAATTTTAAATAAAAACAGATAGAAAATGGCTTTAATCTTTATTGTGCACTTTTAAAGACTAGTCCCAAAGACGTTCCAAAATATGTTTATTGCTTGCTTCTTTCATAAAATGTTAGATAGAATACCTTTAGAGTGTGGACTAACCATCATAAAGAAAGTGTTTTGAAAATGATAACAATTGTGATATTTTCTATTAGGTGAAATAATATGGATTCAATTAATATACAAATAATATATTCACTGACATAATGTTATATATAACTTATTTCACATTAACTGGAAGTTAACTGTAAGCCAGAATTAATATGATTTAATAATTTAAGATTAATATATTTGAATTCAGGGCATTAATGACAATTATGTGAGGGTGCATTAGAGCACAAAGATTAGTCATTAATGCCCTGAATTTAAATATATCAATATTATTATCCATAGCCTATGAATTCAAATTTAAACATTCTTTGTATTAAATTAATTGTTGATGTGATATATTATCATTATTTGATTTAAAACTGTAAGGCATGTCATATATCAACTTAAATAACATTCCAGGTGGAATCATATCTGGTAGCAATGATTTAGAGTTACACTGGATAATAGATCAGAAATTTCTTTGTGAGATAATTAACTTCGTTTTTTCTACTCTCTCTCTATGAAAGAACAACAGTGAGCTATACTCACCAAGTACACTCATCTGTATCCTTGCAATGCTACACAGAAATGTAAATATTTTGGAAGATAAAGAGTTTTGCATGCCAATAACACGGTTGAGATCAGGAGCAAGCCCGCAATTGAAGATAATGATATGCAGAAAATTCGAAGCTTCTTCAACTGGGCAACACCCGATGTTCTTCAATTAGAAGTGTGGTTTAACTTGACCTATTATTCTGTCCTGCGAGGAAGAGAAACAATGCGTCAACTAACAAGATCGTCGCTCTCTGTAGAAAATGATTCTGATGGGAAGAAATTTGTAAAATTAAATCATGATTCACTTTCAAAAAACACCAAAGCGTCACTATTCCAGAAAAGAATTTGAATGTATAAATCAAGGCTGCGTTTATGAATTGCTGAAATTGAATAAGTGTGCAGTTACTGCTCTGGAACAATATCTATCAAAATTATCAAACTGCTCAACGATCTCCTCCCCTTAAGAACTATAATAAACAGCATTGGTATTGCCCAACTTGTGTCTTTGGTAAAAGCACCCCTGCCAACATGATGAAAAAGCTATGCAAAGCTGCCAACTTATCTAAAAGTTTCACAAATCATTCGATTTATGTAACAACTATATCCGTCTTAATAGAAAACGGTTTCACAAATGATCAAATACAGTGTGTAACTGGTCATAAAACTGAACAGTCAGTTAGTCGTTATGTGCGGCATCAAAGTGACAAAATCCTCAAGTCCTTCTCGACCACCTTGTCAAAGTGTTTCAGCTATGGCGGTCATCAGATACTTTCACAGTGCAGAATTCAGGTTCGGGAGACAGTGTCATGAAGAAGACACAGAGTTCAGCGGTACATTTGTCAAGCTAATTGGCTCATTGTATAACGCCACTGATTATATAACTTTTATTTAGTCAAAGCAAATTCGAATTGGTCTCAATAGTTGTTAGTCATTTGGATGCTGTATTTTACACCATTCATTAGATTCCAATTCAATGGAATACACCTAAGAGAAAACTATAACTAAGATTTATTCACAATTGTTTTTGTGGGTGGAATGTAATGTTGTCACTCATCCAGATTAATTACAGATGTCTGGAATATTTCTAGAATTTTGTTTTTAGAAATCGATTATTTGTTAAATTAAATTAACTATTATAAACTGAAGAGGCTTAATAAACATTATGTCTATTGAGTATTTACTATGATTTCTATTGATTGTCTTCTTGTTAGTGACTGATTTTAATTTATAAACAATTGAATGTCTATATCCCTGATTTCACTTGACTTAAAAATTAAGTTTTGCAGTTAAGGATATTTAAATTGGTATTTATTTTCATTTCTGAAATATAGATTAATCAAACAATGGCAAAGTTATCAAATAGAATGTGTCTTGGTCTTGATATGACCAGATTACTAGAAAATTCTCCTGATGTTTGGTGAGTTTATACCGATATTACTGTTGATATTTGGTGAGTTTATATCGATATTACTGTTGATATTTGGTGAGTTTATATCGATATTACTGTTGATATTTGGTGAGTTTATATCGATATTACTGTTGATATTTGGTCAGTTTATATCGATATTACTGTTGATATTTGGTGAGTTTATATCGATATTACTGTTGATATTTGGGGAGTTTATATCGATATTACTGTTGATATTTGGTGAGTTTATATCGATATTACTGTTGATATTTGGTGAGTTTATATC
>JAUZNC010050079.1:0-11330 GCA_034780395.1 Vannuccia rotundouncinata | reverse complement strand
GTTTTAACAGGTCTTGGAAAAGTCTTTTAATTGAAAAAAAAATATTCCAGCATATGAAAAAGTCTTATAATACAGTAATTTAACATTTATTCTAATTTACATTCCATATTTCAGTATCTTAACCATACACATATGCATCCTTTTTTTACATCCTTTTAATATTGATTGTAGATTTAATATAATAATAAACTTGTGTTTTTAATTTTGGTTCCAAGCCAAAAACATTAAACATTTTTTCACAAAGTTCTGAGTTCTTATTGAGTGTTGCAAAAGTCTTTAAATTGTTTTTAAAATTTTGTACAAACCCTGTTGAATTGTCTTAATTTTGGACTATGTGTTGGAGTTGCATTATCTAACTGAATTACAATACCACCTTTTATCCTGATAAGATAATCTTGAGATAGAGTTGAGGATGTTCATCAACAACATATGTGCTCTTTTGAATATTTGTTGCACTGTTGTAGTTACAAACATAGTAATTAAATTATTATTCAATATCACTAAATATAGTACTTATTCGCTCCATTACTGTGATTTATTATTAATGTATGCAGTCTTTTTTTCTGGGTAATAAATAAAATTGTAAAACTCACAACTAGATTTTTTAAAGTAGGCTTGAATTCGCTACACATTTATATCAGATGGATACAACTTTTTTTAGCATGCACATTAAAATCTGCTTTGATGACACATTACTACAAATACACTACTCTAGGACTGTGTAGTCGTATTAAATTCAATATTTGGTATTATTAATTTTATTATAACTGAATAAGTGACTATTTCATTTTATTCATACTGCACAGTATTATTGTTGTTAGGGTGTTATTAGGATGTTATTTTTGTGAAGTGGACCCCCTTTCCAACTAGATCTCTTTCCATAAAGCAATCTCTGTTTTTTATAATCTATGCATTTCAAATAGTTGAAATTATTTATATTATCGAATAAATGATATTTAAATAATTATTCTTTATAGAAGCAAAATTTTTATCCACTATGTAATACTTTTTCAAGAATAAATTCAGATATAAATAAAGATAGGGTTCCTACTATCCAATGAGAACCCTTGAATTTTAGAAAAATGTACGTACATCCATATTTTTTAATGTCAATTTTTATAATTTTAAATTTTGTACAATAATATATTACACCAGTTAATTCTTTAAAAAAAATCTTATTTAATAATATTTTGATCTGCATGTATTAAAACAATGTTAACTTTTTTTTAATTCACCCTTGAAAATTACTTAATACTAGTTGCCTGTAAATATTAAGTGCATTTGTGGATTTTGCAACTCATATTTGCCAATTTGAAGATATGGAGCACATTTGATGGATTAATATAATGATAGATATAAATTAGACAAATTATAATATTTAGGTACTGTGATACCTTGTACATAAGACATTAATATTTTAGGCATAGATATATTGATATTCTTATGTGAATCATTAACTTAATAATTTAACTTTTACATTTTTAGAATTATATGTGATATAAGTAATATGTTTTATAGAAAATGTTGAGAAGGTCTATAAAATTTTATTAAAGTAGAGTCTTTATAATTTTCAAACTAAACTTACTACAGCAAATCACTGCTTAAGATTGATCACTGCGAGGACTACTATTGTTAATGTCTACTCTTTATCTTGGAATTTTAAAGGTGGAGAAAAAAGAGAATTTGTTATAGTTTTCTTTAGTAACAATTTTATCCAAAATAAACTGTTCAGTCAGAGTCAATAGATTACATGCATCTCTTTTATTAATGGCAAGACTATTAAGACTATTACAATCAGAATTTGATTAAAGCACATTGAACAAGGATCAATTATGTCAACAAACTAGTGACAGGTGCAAATGTCGCCCCCCAGTTTTATTAATTACAAATACCATACCTTTTTTTTGGTCGCTTAGGAAGAATAAGTAGGAAAATGTCTATATGTAAACTCTCATAAATTACCAGAATAATGTAAATAGTAACATTGATTTTATTCCCATATTTCCTTTTTTTAAATCAGTTTGATAACTATAATGAGAGATTGTAGCTTCGGAAGAAACTAGCCAGTGAAAATAATTAGTTTAACATATTATTTTTTGTTTATAATAGAATTTTGTCTATTACGAATTAATTAAACTGCAATAAAAAATAGATGCAAAAAATATTATTATGTCGATTTAAGTAATATAATATGTAGTTTTTGGTGGCTTATTTATAGATTTGCTGAATACATTTAATCTTAATTTTGACTAACCTATTATTTTATTTCAAAATATTACTATATAATTGTAATCAAATTCAATAAATATTGTAAATCCAATGGTAACAAACAAGGCATAGTTTATATTGTGAATACATTTTTAATTATATGTGTATTAATGAGTTGGTAAAGAAAGAGACTCAAGTTGGAGTATTTTTTATTAATTTGGAATATTTTATTTATAGACTGATACAATATATAATACTATTTCTTTTTTAGAACTCTCACAATAAAACAACTTTTTAGAAAATTTCGTCAGGAAATTGGTTTAGATAAGAAGGATTCAACCCTTCGTAGAAAGTTTAAAAAGGTAACAGTTCGTTTCCTAGAAGAAATAATGGATGCAGATCAAGAGGTATGTTATTTTTAATTTATTTAAAACTGGTTTATCTATAGTTAACTAGACACATTATTGGTTTTGAATTTACAAATTTATAGAATTATTTTCAACATTATCTATTTTAAGTTGCATCATTGCAAGATATTATCTCTGTATTTCAAACTTTAACCGTTTTCTACGTGTTATAGATGCGCTTGAGGTTTGGTTACCATTATACTTTATTATATCTACTTCTTTTATTGCGGTTCCTAATTTAAACATTTAAATATTACAACATTTAAAATGTAACCAAATACTTTCTTAATTATAATTGATTATAAAATGAAACATTTAAAAGTTTATTTTGTTAATTGTCCACAAATTTATCCTCAACTAGGTATTTTAATTTTTTTTTCGATTTATATTACTGTATCAAAAGATGTTAATCCCCGGCCAATTACGGCATTAAATGTGGATATTGTGATTTGAGTAATTGTGGTACACACAATGATACTCACGTTGGCGTCAGTCCTTATTATACATACAATATAAATGGCGACCGTTATTTGAATAGGTGATGCAAATAAATAATTGCCATGGTTTAGGTAGGTTAAGATTACATAAAATTATGTTTCCCTGGTTATTTGTAATCCCGAAATGAAGGTAGAAATGTATATGGAGGAGCTGTTCCGATTAGCAAATGTAAAATACATTGTTGTATATAGGGACTGTTCACAATTCGCATTAGCCGGTGTTCCGATTTAATTAGCCATTTTTTATAATATTGTAGCAATAGGCAAAAATCGGGAATTTGATTAGTGCTCTGATTAGCCAGTAGTTCCGATTAACCGGAGTAGACTGAATATATTATACATTTACAAACTTTAAGCCAACAACGTTATATAACGATCTTGTAACCTATCTTATATCTACATTAACTAGTTTATAATTTATTGTTAGTGTTTATTATTAGAATTTTTAATAAATTTGTATGCATAGATAGTCGTTACTTTATATGATATGTTTCACGTTTGCCAGTCGTATAATAATTTTTAATTTAATAATTTTACAGAATTTTTAGGTCGTGATCTTGTGTCGATATTTTCTTACAAGTATGACAGTTTGTTTATTAATTGGTTGAGCTTTATCTGAACCTTAGGTTTGCATAAAAAAGAGTACAAAATAGTACTGTTTCAATTTATTAGGTTTTACTATTTCACTGCTATAGTGTCGTAATAGCTATATACAATAGTTTCTATATATCTAGTTATGAATATTCTAAATTCATCTAAAACTAAATTTAGTCAGTGTGATTCTGGTTTTTCTACCCTTCATATTTAATCTAAATTGTCCCTTAAATTTTAAATGATTTTTGATAAGACATTAATGGTTTTATGTGCATTTTATAAGTCACTGTAAATCTCATAGCCTAAAATTGGATGATATTAATCATACAGCAAAAGATTTTCCGGTGATTTTTGGCGGCTAATACAGTTACCCTCATAAACATACATGCAATGAATCAATTTATGCGTTGCAGTTGGAGGCTCTCACTGCCGAAGAGTCTATTACAAGGGTAAGGGATTCGAAGCTAACAAAGAGTCTACCCTCAACTGACTCTGAAAGTGACTATTCTTCTAGATACAATGAGGACGAGCTGAAAGAGATAATTATTAATTCCGGGGGCACTATTAATCAGTCACACCAACTTGAGGTATTAGTTGTAAACTTCTTGTTTATACTATTTATTTATCTTTTCAGTGTTTTTAATTAATTATTGATGTTAAAGATATTTTACTATGTTTTGATCTATATTTATTCATTTGTCGTTACTTCCTTCTAACTATAAACATGCATACAATCATTTATTTCTAATCTTAAACTATTAATATATGTCGTATTAAATTACCTTCAATAAAAATTCTTTCAATATAATTTTATGAAATAGATGTTGGACAATGAAATCAGAGACGTATAATAGAGTTGTAGAATTGTATATACCTATATATATATATATCTCATTCAATTATATTTACAAATATATTTTATGCGATTAGTAAATATTGTAATAGATTAATTTTTTATTCCATTAAAATATGCACAAACTGTTCTGTGTTTTACTAGTTTTCATATAAACGAAATTTGAGATGTAGGTGTATATTCGTTGTAGCGTATATTTTGGATGCTGAATGTGAAAATTACTCTATGGAAATTTGTCTATTTAAAAATGTTTTTACTAGACACATTAATTATGGCCTCCTAGATTTACAAACAATCAATTTTTCTTTTCATATTAATAAAAATCGATAGTTTACAAATATTATCATTTTCACGATTTTTGTTAGTTCTTTTTATACTGCATGACTATTTATGCTTAATGGATTACTTCCAATTTAGTATGTGCGTAATATGAGTTATCCTATTCGACAGTCAACCAATCAAAAGCATCCATTAAACACACACGGAAACACTAGCCATCCGGATCCCGTTAAAAGGGGCAGGACAACGGCTTCTCTACCAACTTGGGAAGTTTGGAGTATTCTCAACAACGGCAGTGTCTCCAAGCCCTCCATTACACCCGATCACAAGTGTGCTTCTCCTGCTGTGACCATGACGCCGTTGGGGTTGCCTTCACGGTCTGGAAAGACTTCGCTACGTGATCGACTGGCTCAGGACATTCGAAATATGCTTCTTACCAAGAAAACAAAACGTAGAAATTCTGTAAATTGCTTTCGTTTTCTGAATATTTGATCAGTTATTTTTTCTAATTTTATATGATATATATATATATATATCAGCGTGCGTACAGATCCTCGAAAACCATCGAATTTTATTTTTCATTTTTGAGGGTAACGAAAACCTCGAAAATCATTAAAAAATTAAATACCCTCGTAAAAAGATTACTTAATACTTACCTTCAAGCATGGATGCGCTGTGTCAGGGTGGCATCTTGATCTTTTTATGAAATCAATCTACATACTCTTTTTCACGAAACACCGGCTAGACGAGAAGACTTTGAAAAAGCAACTGAAAGTAAAGTGTTTCCAATGAAGTACTGTCAGCACCGTTGGTTGGAGAATGTGCCAATAGTTGAAAGGGCTTTGGAAGGAATTTCTACCAAAGTTGAGGCAGTATTAAAAATATTTTACTATGTTTTGTCAAAAACAAACAGTTTTCTAAACCAGACACCATATCATTTGCCCGCATTGGTAATGCCTTGAAGGACCCTTTACTAGATGCAAAATTGCAATGTTTTGTTTCAAATAGCTAAAACATTGTAACCATTCCTGATTTTGTATCAAACTGATCTACCTATGATTCCTTATGAAGAAACCGATTGGTCGCTTTCTGCAATCATCTGGCGTGCAAGGAGTTTCTATGGTCAAATTGATGGAAGCCAATGTTGCTGATAGCACTTTGCCTTTGTACAGCTCCAAGATCGATGTTGGATTCACAACTGATTTACAATTGAAGCACATTTCGCACAAAGGAAATGAACGAGAGAACAACTATCCTGCAGTTTAGGATTGAGTGAAAATCATTCCTGGTGGTGTTGTTCAAGCGTCTTCTTTTAAAGCCAACTATCAAGTATGGCTTGTTCCGAAGTTTGAGCTGTTTGATCCATGTGCAATGATGTCAGATGCCGAATCATGCAAAACTAATTCAAAACATGCACTTCAAAAGTTGGTGCATTGCAAGAAAGTCAAATAACAGGAATGTAATGTTATCCTCCAAGAATGTTCAGACTTTCTCCTCCATGAGGTGGTACTGACCAGAGAACGATTTAGCAAATTTGATCATATGAATCAGGATTCCAGAATCGACCCCTTTCTTTCTTAATTCACTCATGGCAGACAAACCAACTTACCATCATTTGTGGAAAGTTTTGCAGCACCTTCTCCTACTATCGCATAAGCAGGCAGCTGTTGAAAGAGGCTTTTCTATTAATAAAGAAATGGTGAGTACAAACCTTGCAGAGAAAACACTTGTGGCCCAACGAATTGTTCACGATCACTGCCGTTCTATTGGTGGTTTCCTTAATGTGGAACTCAACAAAGATTTATTGCAATCATGTGCCTTCAGTCGAAAAAGATATCATGTACACCTTGATAAGAAGTCAAAGTGGAACGAGGAAATGATCAGGAAACGAAAAATCAGTCTGTATGAGATATCGGAAATGAAGGAGAAACATGAACACTTGGAAGTTTATGTAAAGGATTTGGTATCGTCTGCTAATGATTTCTCAAAATAGGCGGAAGAACAGAAGCAATTTTCATATCTTCTTTGGTGAAAGAAAAGCAATTAAAGGAATTAGTTTCCATTTTGAACGAGAAAATTATAGCCATATCGTAATGTGACCATTTTGTTTAGAATTAAAGAATTGATATTCTATGCATATTACATACTCATTATTTCATAGGTATGTTCTTACGTTGACTATTCGTATTAGTATTGTAATTATATAGTCATCTAAATATAAATCATTTTTAATTATCAACTTTTTTTAACACATTGCAACCCTTTGTTTTGATTCTCATTTATCCTTTATAGTCCTATCTTACTGATGGCTATAATAGTATATCCTAATCGTTTTTCTATATGTTATAATTGTATTACCAACTAAGTTTGTCAGTTAGTTATGATGTCAGCATGGACGTAGCCAGAACAAAATTTGGTTCGGCTTGGTAAGTAGACAAGATCCGGTAATTTTAAATCCGAACCTCTCCAAATTCACATTTTTCCTTCATAGTCCTATTTAACTCGTAGCTATTATATTCTATTCTAATCGTTTAACTATATGTTATAATTTTAATACCTACTATATAGTACGGGCGCTAGCACTTTCCACCTACAAGGAACGAGGTACCAACATTGACCCCAATAATTGTAGATAATGGTGTCAAATCTTCCAAAATGGACGTCTGCCGGTGTTTGGAAGGATGGTTTGAACCCTAGAAACCCCCAAAATACCCCTTATCTTGGAACGATATACCGAGTAAAATAAGTATAGAATGAAGCGTTATAGAGTCCCGTATATTAAATAAATTATGACAGACATTTTAAGTGGTTGTTTCCATCCGACAGACGTTCTTGTATTGCAAATGATTATATAGTATCTCATAATTATAATAAAATTAAGTGATCAATGTTATTGAAAATATACAATATTGAATATCATTATACAGTATCAATGTACAACTAATGTGTCAGAGTTATGTGTTATTGAAAATTTTTGTTTTGAACGTATAATAATTTAAAAACAAATTTCATGAAAAATAAGTAGTACGTAACACAAAACATAAAAATGAATGCAGTTAAGTTTTATTGAAGTAAACAATAGTCAAATTACGGACTAATGAAAATAGATTTGATAATAAAAAACATGAATTATTCGTTATTGTCATTGGATTCCGTATCATGGTCACTCCATTGTTCGTTTTCTTCCTTTTCATCGGCGTCGTCGTGTTCCAAATATTCTGAAATAATGATCTTTGATGGAACTGGAGATCCAAAAAGGCTGAAGGCATAAGTATCCCCTTTTCCATTTTCCATTCATTTTCCTTTCCATTCCATTTTCCATCCAGATCCATTTCTTAATCTGGCCATCCGGTGTAAGGTTTTCTCCATTTCGAACTTTTATATTGTGATCTACATATTTTCATTTCCAATGTTTTTTTACACGGAGAAAGTAGACCACAATCGATTTTTTAACATTTAACAAAAGATTCTCCGACTGACCCCGACCACTCATATTTTTTAAAATCGTGTGCCGGCTTCATTGACGTGCTTAAGCCCTTTCTGACCCTACATTTCAGACAAAAGCAGATAATGTTTCCAAGTCAAGAGTGTGTGTGGAGGAAAGATCCAAGAAAGCTCGAAAATATGTGTCCAGAAGATCCAGTAGCTTTACCTTGTCTTTTCTGTAGAAAGCTGCTGTAAAGGCATGTATTCCCAGTAATACCTGGCGTCTTTACTTTAAGTGCTCTGCTAATCCTGACACGTTTATTGTTTGTCTATTATTGCCTGCGCCACAGTCCATGTATACTTTGTTCGTGTTTTCCTGATTTCCAGTAATGGTCAGAAGTATTACAAGTATGTCAGTGTCTGGCACTGACAAAAATATTGTTATCACTTAATGAAGATAAATGAAACGCAATTACCGTGTCCCTTTTTCGTGGTCCCCTTAAAGTTCTGATGGCGCTTCCACTATCATGGAATCTTTTTCGTTATTATACTTGAACCTGACAGATGTTCCAACATAGATACTACAAAGGATTTTGTTGACAATTATAATTCCATAGTGATTGTTCTGCCATTCCTGTAATATAAACTTTCCAAACTCGTGTCGTTTCGGAACATTGAATACGTCGTTCATTGTCCTTAAGTGATGCCCGTGTATTTATCAAATAAATGTGAATGTGATTGCTAGGATGTGAACGAACTGTAAGTAGTAGCTCCCGATACATTGCATAACTTCCTTTTGTATTTGATAAAATTGAATGCAATAAAAGTCCTCCATCGATGATTGTACAATCAATAACAGGCATATTTGACATTGTGACATGTTCCGCTTGTCGTGATTCCAGCGATCGTAATAAAGTCGTCTTGTCGGTTTTTAGTGGTGTACCATCACCATATGCTATAGTGACAGAGGAACTTCCGTAATAGGATAAGAAAGGAGATTTTTCAAGTCAAAAGATGGATTTAATTTTGCAAGAACAAATAAAATTCGACCAAAAACATTTCTTATACCTGAATCAGTTTTTTGGAAAGCAGCAGACGTCTTTTTCAATTTAAAATTTTCCGCGGCAAAGGTAAATATTTTTGATTTTTTGACAGGTTTTCGAAAGCATGTTTTATCAATTTCACATTCTTCTTCAAACTTTGGATACATGTTTCTATCATATTTCTATTGCTCAGAATATTCAAAAGAAATGAACAAGTATCATGTGATGCAGTTTTTCCAGAAGCAACATTTAGTAGATCTTCACATGCTGTTATTGAAAACAGATTGCAAGAGTTACTTATTTGTTCAGTCAATTCTTGAAGGTCGCAGTTGTGAATATGGTTGATCATCGGATTCAATATTCAGAATTTGTTTAAGTTCTAAAATTGCCATTCCTCGTTGAGTGGAAGTAAGACACCATCGCCAAAATGTACCCTCTGAGTTGTGAAAACAGTTTTCTCGAGGGTTAAATCGATAGAGCAACGGCAATAGTTTTTTGTGTTTTTTTTCGTATTGAAAAAGCTCCTAGATCCAGGATCGTTCGACTTTCACGAGATACATTGCGTAACTTGTTCAAAAAAATGTTCCCAACGTGCGTAATTAGGTCTGTTTAGAGAAAAATATATGGCTAGAATAGATTGAAAAACGACAATGTATAGTTGTACCGTATCATACCCAATTGTGCACAGACGTCACGACTAATGAAAAATCTGTCTGTGACATAACACATTGCCCAAGCAGTAATAATGGTGTTAGCCTGATGCATATAGCTCCAGTGACAGATATGGGTTGCCTATTCACGACTCCTACAGAATCGCGCTATGCGCCGATTGAAGGGGGAGCATAGGCAGTGGTAATTTATAAGGACAGAATTCTTGTACCACCAGCGCTCCGGGGCGCAATAACTGCCACTCTCCACTCGGCACATCAAGGCATAAATTCTATGATGTCACGTGCAAGTGCCTCGGTATTCTGGCCTGGTATAACTAACGACAAGAACTAAAGGATGAACTGCATGGAATGCAACAGGAATGCACCCAGTCAACCAGCTACGCCTCCGATGCCACTTATTGAGTCGCAGATTCTGTCTGCTCAGATTTTTTTCAATGCATGGCGCAATTTTCTTGTTGTAGTTGATCGTTTCTCAGGATGGCCAATCTTACAACAATCGTTAGGAAAAGCCTCTGGTCTTATCAGATCACTACGACGCATCTTTGTTACTTTTGGGATACCGAAAGAGCTTTCAATTGATGGTAGACCAGAATACACCTCTCACATCTTAATTTTATTATAATTATGAGATACTATATAATCATTTGCAATACAAGAACGTCTGTCGGATGGAAACAACCACTTAAAATGTCTGTCACAATTTATTTAATATACGGGACTCTATAACGCTTCTTTCTATACTAATTTTATTGAGTATATCGTTCCTTGTATCTATAGTTCCAACATAAGGGGTACTTTTCGGAAGATTTGACTCCATTATCAAAAATTATAGGGGTCAGTGTCGGTACCTCGTTCTTTGTAGGTACAGGGTGCTAGCTGCGGGACTATTATCTAAGTAGACAAGATCCAGTAATTTAAATCCGAACCCCACGTCGAAAATCTGTGCAATTCGGAAATTTACTATTTGTTATGATTTTAATACCTACTATATTTAATTTGTCAGCTATGTTTATTCGGTGTCAGTTTTCAAATATATTCTATTATTTTCCATCGTAAAATATTATAAAATTACTTCTTTTCGAATATAAACATCTATAGAAAGTCTCAAAAATAACCTTGAAAAGTGTCAAAATGTACTTAAAAATACCCTCGAAAATATCCTCGCTCGAATTTGATTTGGTCTGTACGCACCCTGATATATATATATCGATAAGGGGCTGTCCATAAAATACGTGACGCTATTTTTTACATTTTCAACCCCCCCCCCCCCCCTCGTAACGCTTTGTGACAATTATGCATACCCCCTAAATAAATATGTGACGCTGGTCAACCCCCCCCCCCCTACCATAAAT
>JAUZNC010050068.1:0-15489 GCA_034780395.1 Vannuccia rotundouncinata | reverse complement strand
TAAATTTTTGTAAATTTTTCAAGTGCCCTTTACAAATCAACCCCAACCCCCCCCCCCCCCACCTCCCTATAAATAATAATTGCCACTACTGTCCAAGAATCTCAAAAAAATTGTAACTAGTTTTTTATAATGATTCTCAAATAATTAACTTAAACTTTAATAAAAATGATTTTAAGACAATATAGCAAATTATTTTTTATTAATGAATCAATAAAATCTTATTATTTTTTAATTATTCTCAATAAATACTTTCAAATATAATTTATAGGTACTATTATTGGAGAATTGTTCTCATTATTCACTAGTTTTTATTAGTATTAAATAATATTAACTAATACTTTATTGAGAATGATTCTTAAATAATAATAACTATTTTAAAATTATTAAGATTCTTATACAATAAAATTTATGATAAATATTAAATACACAATCTATTCAAAAAAATTATTATTTTATTAAAGTATTTATTGCTATGTATATTGATTGGTTTATTAAATGCCAACAACATTATATTCAATGAAATAGATACAGTAGCAGATTCCAGGGGGGGGGAGGGGTTAGGGAGTTTAAACCCCCCCCTCAGCTTGTTGACAAAATTTTTTTTATACCATATTATGGCTTATGGGACAGTAATTAAAAAAAATGCCACTGTGTGTAGATATGCATAGATACTTTTAAAATATATACCTATATATAATGTATGTGGGTATGTACATTAGCGTCATTGTGCTTTCTTTGTCAATATACAAAAAATGCATGTATTTGTAATGATTCTTTGTCATATCATCTTTTGTTTTACTAATGTAAAAACATTTGTTATAAATGCGCTTGAACAAATTTAGAGTCACTGATCTATGATTTGAGAATAAATAGTCATGGGCTATTAGCCTCTGTTATGTAACCCAAGTTAAAAATCGGGGTAAATTAAAAATATTTTTTTAATAATAATATCTAATTTTTTAATTTTTCTGGGCAGGACCCCTGACACCCGCCAAGTTGGGCCACAAAATACCCCAAAATTATGCCAATAAATGCATTCTAAGGTCTAAAAACCCAAAAAAAATCCTCACAAGCTCCACAGGCCACTCACCAAAAATTCAGGTGGTGGGGGGGGGGTACAAAATCTAGACCCCCTCTGGCCAAAAAGCTGTATCTGCCCCTGAGATAAAATTCTTTAAAACCTTTGCCTAAATAAAAAACTTGCATTGTTTAATTATGATAATATTATATTATATGTACTTATCAATAATTTTTTAGGCTTAATGTATGTAATTTGAATATTATTCAATATGAACACTTTTATTAAAAGCCTTGAAATTAAAGTAAATTTAAAAAATTTTTAAATCTGTATTTTATGATATATAGTCAGTAAAAGGTTAAGTTAAAATAAACGGAAATCATATATGTTTATCCAATTATGATAGCTCAACAATATCAATTAGTTATTTAGTACTGAAACTACAGTAACATAAATAATTAAAACATATCAAATTATTTGAAGATCAATCATGTAGCTCAAACAATTTCTATAGCCTTTAATATATTGTTTATAGTTATACATCTCAAAATATATCAATATAATTATATATATATATCCAGTCTACTCTGGCTAATCAGAACACAAATTGAATCCCTGATTTTTTTAACCTTTTGCCTATTAATACAATAGTTTAAAAAATTGATAATAAGAATACAGCCAAATATGAATAGTATTGATGTATTTTGCATTGGCTAGTTGGAACAGCTCATCTACACAATGTTACATATATATGTATACCTGCCTTCATTTGGGGATTATAAATAAATCCAAGGACAACATAATTTTCTGTAATCTAAACATATCTAAACCATGCTAATTATTGACATGTATAGGGTAAGAATATTAAACTGGCTAGCTAATTGCATCCTTGTATCCTAATTTGCATGACCTATTAATTGCATCATTGTGTTGGTATCACTTATTCAAATAATGGTTTTCATCTAGAAAAAAGACCAGGATTATAAGTAGGAATCATGTTAATAAAAGAATAAACGTTTGATTAAGCACAACAAAGTAATATGGAAAAACCCAATATATTTCGATGAGCTTGGACGCCCACCTTTATCAAGGGAAGTACATTATAAATGAAAAATAAAATTACAATACAGCAAAGCAAGACAAACCACAAGTACACACAATCACAGCTGGCCAATCAAAGCAGACAACGATATATGTCAGGGAGAGAATTGTTGTTCTGTCTGTTCATACAATTAGGTAAGTAAGAGGAAATAAACCATTTCTCAAGAGCCAATCTCACATAGAATCTTGATTCATCTATATTGGGAATTGACACCATTGTATGGGAGTGTCATTTTAAAATTAAGAAGACCACTAATTAAAAGACTTTCCACATAATAGATTTATTAAGTTTAAATACAAATTTATATAGTTAATTCAATCTAATTCCTTATTAATCCTAAGAATTATTTAGTTAATAGTTGTTCTGAAAAAAGTATATTTTCTATTAAATTACTGTTTGGTTATTAATTAGCAATAGTAAAATTGAATTTTGGTTAACAATCATAAGTTCAGCTTATACAACTAAAAATCGATTTTCATCCTAATTGGAACTCCAGATAATCAGAACAAAAATATTAGCATTTTACCTGTTCTGATTAGCTGGAGTAGACTGTATACCAATTATCTATGTTTCCTAGCATTCTGTAGATTAAATCTATCTATATCAAATATACATTTTATTTTTTATATAATATTATTATTTCTTTTGTATTAATTATTCTTTATTTAATGTTTCTTTTCATTTAGTATAATAATTCATATTGGCTACAAATGTATTTATATGTTTTGCTGTTTATATTACTATAACACAATATTAATCATTTTGTTGTATTTCCTTAATATGATATTTATTAATCACTGTAGGTTATGTTGTATTATTAAAGATTAACATTATATTTCCAAACTGTTAGTAACCTAGCATCCTAGCATGACTGATTGTCAGCAATATAGGAAGAGCTTTTAATGTTAGATGAAACTGCCTAATCTAAACTCTGGCTTATCTGCACTTTTGTCTATTCTGAAATTAAAGTGTATATTTAGGTATTGTTTAATTAATCAATAAATTTAGAATTTTCATTCTAATGAATTAAATACATACAATTTATAATCATTTAATTCACTTAAAATGTATTTAGTGTATGTATAAATCTAATTGCAGAAATACAAGAAAAATAGTACAACAATACACACCATAATATACCATTAGCATCTATATGTAGTAGACTACGTTTATATTACTAAAACAAGATCAGATATCATACTAGCTAAGTACCTATAACTCCATCTGTCTATATACCATAGTGTATACATGCTAGCAATGTGTGTACTATTAATATTTTGGTCTATGTTTATGAATGATTAATTACTCACTTGGTTGCCATCCTCTCTTCTCACACATAATTACATATCTTTATTAGATATTATTGAAATATCATTTAGCTTTTTATCAACAGTTATAACAGGGCTATCCTTTTTATGAATCATAATAGAATCAGAATTGTATTTTAATGCAGGTATTATAAGATAAATATTTTATTTAATCCAGTTCTTTTATGTGCATTTCAAAAGTGTGGATTAGGTGGTATAGATTGTACAAAGAATGGCAAAACAATTATTGACCAACTGCCCTAATTGCCTATAAATAAACAAAAATACTAACATTTTTTTAATCCTTTAGAATCCACATATGTGAATTACAATTAAAAACTCACTCAATACTAATTATTTCAAATCAAAATGTACTCTCGCAGTTCAAGAGCAGAAGAAAACAATAATATATACAAAAACAAATTGATTCATCTAACAAAATTTGAAACAAAAGCTGCACAAAGCATATTTAAAGTTGATATTATTCATTATTTGTTGATTTATTTTTCATTTCAACTCTTATATTAAACAATATCAATATTTTGGTCAAATGAGTAAAGAAATCAATTTGACATGATTTATATAATAATTAGCAATCTACTCATATAGTTTAATTATGTGTATTTTTATTTTGAAATTATAAATTTATTATTGTGTATATTTATTATTTTAATTTTAAATCAGATAATTTTGTTATAAATATGGAATACATCATTACAGAAGCTTTCTGCATAATACATCATTGCTGTATAATTCAAAACTCGAGATAACCGATGCTTTAACTTAGTCACTGATAGAACATATAAATAGCATAGATCAATGACATAGCATGAGGTCTACTTCTAAAACTCGGATAATACCAAATCAGAAGCACCACTGTTAATGCTTCTCTTTAATAATATACAACATCTTAATGTAAGTACTAGTCATCCCAATGAAACACTTTAGTATTATTATTATTCAGTAATAATTCAGTGATAATTCAGTAAATACAGGATGCAATTAAGATGTATAATATTTATTATGGAAAAGGGAATAACTTGTACGGAACACAAAAGCTTTTTTCATATCATTTAACTTTAGCCTGAACCTAGAATTAAATGTTAAACATAACAATTTTAAAAAATGTTATCGTTCAATGATAATAAACTTTATTTCATTATCTCCTACATAGTTCAACTATGCTATCATGACAATGATGACTTCTAGACAATGCATTGTTCACTATTTAATAACTATTAATTAAATAAATACATAAAATTAATATCATAACAAATTTAGAATATATATTATTTTAGAATAATTATTTTTAATCAATCAGTTTCTACTCACTTAACCCTATCCATTCCCGGGCGGGCGGCTATTCTGTGGTATGTTCTATTTAACAATTTGACAACAACAGTAAGCTGTCGTTACTTTTACTACTTTTAGAGAAAAATTTACATTCATAGACCCATGTGGACGATCACGAGAGCGGTTCCATCCCCATCGCCTTAAAGTTTCCATTTCTCGAAATTTTACAAATTTATATATCAAATCCTATTTTATTTGTTTCATTTCATAAAAATATTTTCTAATAAATGTATTGAAAATTCGTTTAGAATATATTTTTTATTATTTTTCTGTAATTTTTAAAATTTGATATTTAAAAATTGTTATTCTTGTAATCTTTAAAGTGATTTTGTAAATAGTACCAATTGTTTCAGTTAATTTTTATAATATGTTTTTATGTATATAAAAATTCGACAATTCACATAGAATAAAATAGTTTTTTAAATTGGATGTATTAATTTTTTCAGAATGACATTTTGGAAGAAACTTTTTGAACGTAATTCGAGGGATCAAACAGATCCATATTTGGCGCAATCTCATGCAGCTGCTCTTCAAAACGTAAAGCCTAACTGGACTTGGAATGACAATTGGAATCGACCCAATTTTGATCTTGTGCCGTTAGCTAGACAAACTCAGGCGATCACACATTTAATTCAGCTGAGTTCCAAGTTGGTACTAAGCGTTTCCGAGGACGCATCAATATGTGTCTGGAATGTGACAACTAATGAAATGACCATTTATCTTGAAGGTCATGAAAAACAGATCACAGCTGCTGTTCTTATGAAAAGCACTGGTGATATAATACCACGACGTTTGATCACAGCATCCTTAGATAAAAGTGTGATATTCTGGGATCTTGTTGAAGGTGTTCTTCGACTTCGAATTCCCAAACAGGACATGGTTGTCCGAAGCTTGTGCCCCCTAACTGACTTGGATCTTTTCGTCACCGGAGGAGAGACTTTATCTCTGTGGAACACGAAAGGTGAACTTCTAGATCGAGTTTGGGGAATGTTTGAAAACGAAGACATTCGTCATCTTCTACTAATCACAGACAATCGAATTGTCTGCGCTTATGACAAGTATCTAAACGTCTATATGCTCAAAGATGCTCAATCTGGTGAAGATGAGTCGGTATCCGAGTTACAAATTCAAGAATCCATTTCGAACTTTGACTTAAAAGAGGATAATGATGGTTCTCTGGCCACCTCCTTTGACGAAAGCACGTTATGTGGAGCCTCTGTGCTACCAACTAATCATCTTAAACTGCAATTGATTCGCAAACTACCTCATCACATTGAGGTGGTCAGAGTTCTTCAGGAAGCTGGCGACTCCGCCTTCATATCAGCATCTCTGGACGGCTGTGTTATTCTTTGGACTTGTCTGTCATTATCGCCGACTCGTCTGTTTAATGCCCACAGGGATTATCTCGACACAGCACAACGCTTTGCTTTCTCAGTGCAGTCTGTGACTGTTGTCGACCAGCGTCTTATCATAGCATGCGTAGGTAATGGATTCGCAGTTTATGACACGGCTACAGGTCTAACGCTCGCCGATGTTCGCGAAGCTCATGAAGCTAAGGTGACCACTGTGCAACATGTTCGCTGGCTCAACTTGCTGGTAACTGGAGCTCTTGACGGAAGGATTCGATTCTGGGGATTTCCAGAAAAAACGCTCGCTTCTTCTTCAAAAAAGAATTCTCGAAGTAAGACCCAATTGACCGACCAGTTGAAACGAGCAGCTGGTCGTACAGCGCCACCAGAGAAGTCATTTCTTCGTGTTCCGCTTTCTGAGCTGGTCAATGCAGTTCAAGCCAAGGGTGATTCACGCCTACATTTGCAGTGTTACGCAGAACTTCTTGGTCACGGGCATCATGTCACTCAAATAGTAAATTTAGAATCGCGAGGGTTGGTTTCGTGTGGACAAGAGAGTTCTCTCTTCTTCTGGAGAAATCGACAGCAGTACGAAGAGAAGCTTCTTGATCAACTAGCCAAGCTTTTCCCAACATAGCTGCCAAACTTACTTCGTGTTTTAAGCATAATATTCACGCTTTATATATATATATTAATTTGTTAATAAATTAGTTTTGCGTATATTTATATTCAATTAGTGATTTTACATTTTCTACATTTTATTTGTAAATCTAGATTTTTATATTTATCATGTCTTCAATTATTCAACGAATTTTGTATACTTTTACCAAGAGAGAGCTGATATTTAAGTTTTTGACATTTTTATTTTGTATATACGACCAGATCGTTTTTATCAACAGTAAATTGTTTAGTATTTTATTGAAACGTTTTGACTGTAACATAATAATTCCTGATTTTTATATTTTTAATAAAAGTATAACTATTCATAAAATTGAATACAAAATATAATAATTGTCTTGGGATAACTAACAATTTAGTTTATGATATTGCTTAGAACACTTTGTAAAATTATTATCATTTTCTGCAGCTATCGATTCTTTAGTCAGTCAATTCGGTGAAAAATCGTTTTAAATATTTCTTATTCAGTATTTCTAGTAAAATACACAATTTAAAATATATATATATATATATTAGGTTACACAATATAAATATCGCTCAATTAATACTCAAATAGAATATTTATTTTAGGTTATTCAACCTAAGAACATTTTTTTAATTATAAAAAGGTCAACAAGCAAAAATGATTAAATGAACTTTTAATAATGATCCTCTTGTGTGTTTTTAAATCTGAATGAATAAAATAGTTCGTTATAAGAAAGTAATTGACAAAAATATTCAATTATATAAATGATTGCTATTTTATATGTCATTAAACACAAGAGCACCAATTGCAAAGGCTTCCAAACTGAACATATTTTTTTATTATGGAAGTGAGGAAACCATTGGTTGATTTTATCTATTTAAGAATTTCTTTTTGTATTTATTTTACAAAAGATTATGAATAACTTTCTGTTTGTATTTATTTTACAAAAGATTATGAATAACTCCGGAAATACTTCGTGTATTACAACATATAATTCAATTCAGGACATTGGATATCGCTACATAATACCTTTGGTTTGTGCAATCAATTTATTGGCAAGCTTTTCCTGTTTTTACATTTTCCGAAAAATAATTTTAAATAATACTTCAATGTGTTACCGTATTCTGAAACTCATCTCATTTAACGACATCATCTATTTGTTTTTAGTGTTTCCAGTCGTATTTGCAAGGTGCCAAAATTGCTTTGTGAATAGTGATAAGTTTCGTTATGCCGCTGTTTTGTACGAAGTATATATATATTTACCTTGGCACGTTATGTTCTTCAGGGCCAATGTCATTCTGCTAACTTTGCTTGTTGTAGATCGGTATCTTCGAATTGCTCATCTAATTTTGTATAAGAAGTATTATTTCAGAGTGGAAAAACAATTTTCAAAACTCTATTTATTTCTTCTGATGATTATGGGTACATTTTCCATTAATCGGTTCTTTTGGTATGATATTGTAGCCGCACCCTGCTTTAAAATATCTGCTAAAAATGATTTTATGTTATCTCAAAGTCGTCGTTTATACGGCATTATAACGGGGATTCTTCTCTACATTCTTCCAAGCATTGCAATACTGTTCTTTAATATTCGGTTGATCCAGTTCTTCCGCAAGCATCTCACCAAAGTACGAAACTGCGTGACCCCTGCTGCTCAGTCCAACCTTTCGGCTATTACAAGCAGTCAACATGATAATTCCTCCTACAACTCCGTGGCCACTCGTAATACTCAAAGGAATCTGACACAGTTGGCAATTGTGGTCACCATGGTCAACGTCGTATGTACCTTCAGTGAATTTTTTCTTGTGAGCAGATTTTCCGACACTGTTCATACTAATAGTGAAATAAACTTTGAACTTGTTGGTAATATACTTGAAGCAATGCAACCTTCGTTGAACCTAATCACTTATTTGTTATTCGACAATAATTTCTTGACCACTTTTTTGAATTTATACTCGAAAGCAAAACAAAACATCCACATCTGTTTCGAAAAAAATTAGATATTTTAATAATTTTTGTCAGTAATAATTCAGCTGAGAACAATTGATATGCAATTGTAATTAATTTCGTTCTAAATATTCTTACACTATATATTTGCGAAAATATACATAAGATTTCTAATTAGAAATCTAATACTATCTTAGAACAATTCTAAAAGTATAGACTATAATTGCATGTTAGAAAATTCTTTGTAACTGCAAAAAAAGTTAAATTATTTTTTTTATTTGCAATACATACCATAAAATGTAAAAATAATATATTTTATATTAAAATATCAATACTTAAAATAACTTCAATTTTTAAATTGTCATGTTATTAAATATAAATTTAAATTAAATTACGAATGAATATTTAATAGATTATTACAATATTTACCATTGAACACGTTTAATATATTATTGGACTTTATTTAGAAATATAAAAGTTGAGGTTGGTTATTGTCACTCTAAACTATTGAGATGATATCATTCGAGTATTTGCTTAACAGAGAACTTTTATAACTCGAATTATAAACATTCGTATTTATCTTAGATCGGTATCTAAGCTGAGATATATTATTGGATAGCAAATGTATTATATGTCAACAATGTTGTCACATGATCTCGATAAGAGGTTATAATAAAAACTTTAAAAAATATCCCACACAACCAAAATCCGCTTTGAAACAATGGACAATAGAACAAATGCTTCATGTTTCAACAAATACAATTCATATCACGACATTGGTTACCGCGTGATTTTGCCCATCGAATGCTTTCTAGGTATCCTAGCAAGCTTCATTAGTTTCAGGAACTTTAGAAGGATATTGCATCGCAACAAGGTCATGTGTTATCGCTACCTTCAACATATTTCTCTCAACGACATAATTTATCTGCTCCTTGTAAGTCCAGTTGGTCTGTCAAGATGTCTACACTGCATGATAGAGTCCGGAACACTAAAGTACATTATTGTTGTCTACGACGTGTACATTCTCCTACCTTGGAACACGATGTTTTTCCGGGCAAATGTGGTTCTTTTAACAATTCTTGTAGTGGATCGATATATTAGAATAACCTGCATTGCTAAATACAAAGAATATTTTCATAAAATCGACAAGCATTTTATGAAGTTTTATTTTCTATTAATGTTTGTTGTTAGTCTCTTTTCAATTAATCGATACTTCTGGTATAAGATCGGACCAGGTCCTTGTTTTGAAAGAATTTCAAGCGAATACAACATTCATTATTTAAAGATTTATGGCAAGATTGCTGCTATTATTCTATTTCTAATACCAAGTATTATCATATTTATTTTTAACATTCTCTTGGTTCAATTTCTTCGTAAAAGTCTTTACCGGATTAGAAATATCAGCACAGCTTCAGCAATATCAAACAGTCAGACTACAACCAGACAAGTCTATGCCCATCATATGGGGTCAAATTTGGCTCAGAGAAATCTAACTCGTCTGGCCATCATGGTCACATTGGTTAATCTTTTGTGCACATTTAATGAGTTTATTTTGTTAATTAGAATTACTTCTATACTCAAATCGTTGACAAGTGAAACAACATTTTTATTGGTCGGTAATCTTATTGAAGTCACGCAACCAATATTAAATATTATTATTTATTTATCTTTTGATACCAATTTCAGAAGAGAATTTTTAAAATTCTTGACAATTAAATCCTAAATACAGTTAATTAAAACATTTATTTCCAAATTATCTTGTTGTATTATAATCAATTGTATTATTTGTTGCACATACTTATGTAATATTTCCGGCCCTATTATAATGAAATATTAACTGTATACTATTAAAAGTATTTAACACTAAATATAAGTTTTAAATGAAAATTACCAGTAATTATTTTAAATAATTACTTATACTTACTTAATATACCTACTTTTAATTATAATTACATAATGAAGCTTTCAATTAAAAGTTTCTTCAATACACTCATAAATGTTGGTTTATTGGAATTTGATGTTCCCATTTATTCGATGTTCCCATTTGTTCGTATATATTATACACTAAATGCATTATTTATCATTCTCATAAATTATTTATATTGTTTCACTATACCATATTCGGAAAACAATGAATTAACCATAAAGTTATGTAGTTATTATTAAGTATGATTTTAGTGTTCGTTTAAACATTTTATTATTGTATTATATTCAATAAAATTTGTTGTGACAAGAAGGACTTGGATATTGATGTTAGATTTGAAATATATCTTTTTTAAACTGGCATTAAACTGATATCTACCTGGCAAATATTACAACCTAAGGTTTTATAGAAAGTTAACTATAATTTTATAAGGTTCTAACCATCATATAGCTAGATATATTTTATGCAAATTGCAATTTAATGAAATAAAAATTTTCAATTGTTAAATAATAATAATATAATAATAGTGTCTTTATTTCCTGTATAAAACGGTGTTTATAAAATGGAAAAAGATACAACAAAATGATAGAGTAGATAGACATGATAGAAGATACATTAAAAGTTTAAAGACTAATAACTAAGGAATATATACAATTAAATTAATACCGAAGTATTAATAAGTAAAGAGAATAAAGCATGGGAAAAGCATTTTATCGTATAAAAGAACATAAATGTTTTATATAATGTTAGATATATTGTTACTTGATAAGTATACAAGTGCTTGTGGGATAAAGCTATTACAAAACTTTGTAGTTCTCGTAGGCATATGTAACCAACCATTCCTAGTGTTTGGTCTTTTGGATTTATATTTTAGAAGAACTTTATGTAGATGATGTTTATCATCAGTCACAATTTTAGATATCATAGAAGTGAATTTAGCATTGAAACAGTTATTAAGGAGAGTGGTAATAAGTTCATCACAATGAATACTCGATAGTTTTGCGTAGAATTTGATGAGTTTTCTAATCCTCTTTTTATCTTTTTAAAGAAGTGCTCTGTACCCCAAACCTCGCATCCATACAGAATATTGGGAAGGATCAGACTTTTATAGAACATTAATTTAGTTTTTCGGTCAAGATAAGCAATAAATTTTGACAATGTCATAATAATAAAATTCACTTTTTAACAATATGACTTACATGAAGAGACCATTTCATATTATCTGAAATAATTATTCCCAGGTATTTGACCTTCTGTACTTGTGGAAGAGTTTCCCTATTAATAGTCAGTTTTTGATTGGAAGTTTTTAACGTCAATTCACAATTTTTATTTTTATTATCAAAGATAACTAATTCTTCCCACTTCAACTCATTTAGTTTTAAGTTTCTTTCATCAGAGTAAACAGCAACCTGATTAATAAGATCGGTATATGCAGATTGTTCAGTATTTGAATCTTGTCTTTCGAATTTGTAAAGTATACTGGTATCATCGGAGTATTTGATGATATTTCCTTTATTGTTTTCTATATTCAGTGTTATTTTATTAATATTGTTTGTGATATCAGTAAACAATTTGGCGGAGAGAGGTCCACCTTGTGGAATACCAACATAGAGCTCTTTGCTCGAAGAGGTTTTATTATTTTTAGCTTTGACGGCTTGGTTCCAATTTGTCATGTAACTGTGAAGCAAGTTAGCAAGGGATATATTTTTAGAGGCAATAATGTTGAGAAGCTGCTTTTGCAGAAGTATTAAAAGCACTGGAATAGTCAAGAAAGACTGATTTGACCATAGAACCTGGATTGCAATCAAGAGTTTCAAAGATAAAATGAGTAACAAAAAGAAAGGCATCAATTGTACAGTAGTTATCATTATAAGCATATTGATGTTCATCTTCAGTGTCTAACATTTCCTTTTGTAGTTCAGATAGAATTAGTTTATCAAATGTTCTGGCTTGAATTGGTGTAACTGCTATTGGTCTGTAGCTTTTAGGATTGGAGAAAGTAGCTTCTTGTGTTTTTGCGCATGCAGTAACCAACGCAGATTTCCATATGTCAGGGTAGGCATTTTGAGAAATACTTTTATTTTATATTTTGTATAAATTTTACTGAGACTGGTGGAACAATGTTTAAATAGCTTTGAAGGAATTTTGCTACGACCACTAGAAGGATGGTTGCTGAGATTTTTAAAAATATGTTGAACTTGTTGCTCAGAGATGTTAACCTCATAGTTATTAGCAGTAAAATTAAAGATGTGTGTATCTTTGTGTAGATCACAGTTAAATCTAGTAAAAAAAGTCGTTCAGAATATCTGCATTCTCAGTATCAGGAAGTTTAGAAGCATGTTTACCCTTTTGAAGTGTTCTGGCAAATTCATACAGTTGCTTAGTTGTTAGAGATTTTAAGAAATTTTGTCTAATTATTCTCACAGTTTTTGTTATTTTTCTTTGTATATCATTTCTTTCTTCCTTATTTCCCTTCTTAATAGCAATTAATTTATACTTTGATAATTTTTTTAATTCGTCATTATTTCTGATTCTTTGTAGATTTTGTAGAATTAACTATTATAGACAAAAGCTTTAAATAAAATTGTATACAAATTTAATTACTATTCATTGGGATTTAATAATCAAGTCGATAAATTAGTATCGATGAGGCAACGGTAAAATTTATTAAAGTCAAAAGTACCAGGTAGTTAAATTCGAAATAAGAGTTCAAAAAATTAACTACAACAATACGACCAAACCTTATAAGTCTCCACCTGATATTGATGATAATTCTGCAATTTGATTTTAGAATTTTTAAATTCAATTGAAAAATGTAACCAATTGAATCTTTATCATTTCAGAAAATTACACGGAAACAATTTTTCGTAAGTGCACATTAAAAGATATAATCAGTCTAAAAGATTGTTTTAATGTTTGCAGATTCTGCTGATTATAATTTCCAAATAATGTTTATTTTTGCATCGTTTTTGATAGGTATCAAAAACCAATCCATTTTTTTTTAGTATTTAAAAAGAAACTTCAATTTCACTTACAAAATCTTAGTTGTAATATTCCAATACTAGCGAAACAAGTGCGACAATTTATTCCCACTGCTGGCGATTACTTGCGCTCACCCGACGTATACCGTCTTTGTCGGATGGGTGTTTTTTTTCATAAACGAATACGTCTGAAAAATTGCGTTCTTAAAACATTTATCCAAACATTTACTGAATAACTCAATCCGTCCAACGAGGATGGTATTCGTTGGAGGACACAATTCGTTGCTAAATTGACTTTAAAAAAGACTATTATAAAATTTAAGTTTCAACATAAAGTTTGTATATTAAAATTTTGAAATGGTTTTTACGGCACCATATATTGTACTTATTAAATTATAGTGTCTATAATCTCAGAATATATATTTTTCATTATACAAAATGTTCTTTCGTTGTCGGAAACATAATTACATAATATGGAATACAATTAAATACATTTTCATGTTATTCTTTAAGAGCATCTCTTTTGACAGTGACTCAGCCGACCTTTGAGAATAATTATAACATCAACATCCTTCAGTTTTTAAATACAGTTGTATTTTTATCTTAAAATTTTTCTTAATTAATAAAATATTTTTAATGTTTCTATATTATGCTATGGTAAATATGTCTAAATGTTTAGCATTTGAATAATATTTGTTTTTCTAATTTGACCGAAAAGTGGGATAGCAATGCGGTATATATAATTGCAAACAATAATGCAGTATTATTTTTAATGAATAATATATGTAACGTTGATTGTATATTATAAACTATATGTTACGTATAAAAACATCCAATAAAAAATCTATAATTAACCAATTTTCAGACTCTCAGTTGATGGCGTGAGTAGCGAAACAAAACACAGTTCCCAAAAGTTGTAAGAAGATTTAAAAATAATTATTACCCTGTATTGTTTGTGTCATAATTTTCGTAATATTTTTTAATTGAAATAGTTTTACTTTTTATTTTATGATTGTTATTCATTTCAATTTAATTTAACTCGTACAGAAACACAAATCAATCACAAAGCATTTCCACAATGAAGTAAGTAATTTTGAAAATATATATTTATTTAAAATTATAAATTATATAGTATGTATTATTTTAGTTTTATTTTTGAAATATTAAAAAATTTGATTATTTATTTATATTTAATACAGACTTCTGCAACATTTGATATTTTCCTATACAATAACAACCAGTTTCACTTTGAGCAATCGTCTTTACATTATGTAAATGTTTTACACTAAACATTATGTAAATGTTTTACACTAAACATTATGTAAATGTTTTACACTAAACATTATGTAAATGTTTTACACTAAACATTATGTAAATGTTGCTTTATATAATTTTACATTACGTTTCAACTCTTCGAAAGCATAATCGTTGTTAATTTATTAATTATTTGTTGCATTCGTGATCGTCAGATTAGCTTTAGGTGAATTCCGTAAAGTCTCTAAAGTCCCCTCATAACCCGTCACTCTCGCTTATTCGTCGGGATACTTGGATAGTAAAAATAGTAATAATAATAATCCTTATATCTTAAATAATGTATTAGCATAAATCTTAATTATCTGTCGCTCATATTTCAACTCTGCTTTATATAATAATATCTTTATTATAATTACATAATTTGATTAGTTTTTATGTAATTTACCCTTAAGTATAGCTTATGAACCTATTATATAAGTAAGTATGTAAATAATTAAGTAAATAAGTAATTAAGTAAGTAAGTAAGTAAGTTAGTAAGAAAGTTAGTAAGTAAGTACGTAAGTAAGTAAGTAATTAAGCAATTAAGTAAGTAAGTAAGTAAATAAGTAAGT
>JAUZNC010050057.1:0-15490 GCA_034780395.1 Vannuccia rotundouncinata | reverse complement strand
CCTTCCTCTCCCTTCCTCTCCCTTCCTCTCCCTTCCTCTCCCTTCCTCCCTCTTCCTCCCCCTTCCTCTCCCTTCCTCTCCCTTCCTCTCCCTTCCTCTCCCTTCCTCTCCCTTCCCGCCCCTTCCCGCCCTTCCTCTCCCTTCCTCCCCCTTCCCCTTCCTCTCCCCATATTAGTTGGCGGGATGTTTATACAAAAACGGCTATGATGGATTACATGACAAAAAGTTATACTGTTTAAATTTTTAAAATAACAATACATATGTGCAGTATATAATTTTAATATAGTCATATTTTTATTATTTAGAAGTCATATTAATCATATCAGGACGCAGCAGACATGCCCAAATTTCTATTACTTTGAAATACATGTAATATTTATTTTTAAAGTCATTTAAAAATGTTTTTAATTCAAATTATTGCCCAGGAGCCACCCCAAAATTTCTAATTAGAGTCCAGGAACCACGCACAAATTTTAATAGATTTCTGCGAAGTTTGTCTCCCAGTCTCTTTTTCCACTACAATGGCCTTCTATTTCCAAAAACTCTGACAGAGATCTTTACAGCTAGACCAAATTTGCGAGAAACTTTCAGAGAGAACTCTGACATATACTGGGCTAAGTTTTTGCGCACCGCGACTAGTTTCAATTGGACTGGCAACCCAATGAAGTTAAAGAATATATTTTTATTTATATCAATTTTTACTTCGTCTCAATGGCATATTCATTGGTCAGCATGGTAATACGAATAAAGTCGTCAGCTTTAAATTGTCAATCGTCCAAGTTCGCCATGATCCAATTGAAAGGGAAAAACTTACTTCACTTGTCTCATGATGGATACGGACAATTTAGAAAATAATCGTCAACCTTCGGTGGACTTCCCTACTCTCGCGAAGAAGTCCTCCCAACTAAGGAGGTCATATCTAACTCTGAATAAAAAGGAGGAAACTTTCTATCTTGAAATAGATTCTGGTAAAACTAAATGTTTGCACTGGTCATTAAATAAACCATTATCATGTAGTATTCCTCCATATAATAAGAATAAATGTTGTACTATTTTATAATTTTTTAATATTCAGAGTGTCATACCATAGAAATGCTTTCCTCAGGGCATTTATCAGGGAAACTTTCTCGAAGTCATGAAAATCCTCTCAAAACAGGGCAATGTTCTCAACATGAGGGCAATATTCCCAGAATCATGGCAATCAAAAGGCCGGCTACTTAAATCTAGGTCCTATTTGAACTTTTTTAGGAGATTTTGTAAATTGAACCATTGTATGAATTTTTGAGACCTTTACGGATTTTTAACGATATTAAAATTTAATAAAATATGTTGAAATCTACTAAAATAATATTAAATATAGATATTTAGTGATTTTAAGGATTTTTTTGATTTTTTAGGATATTTATAGCTTTTTAAAGATTTTTATCGCTTTTAGCAATGATAAAATTTGTTAAAATACGGTAAAATATGATAAATGTTTTGTAAAATGCTTCAAATGTTATGTTTATAAAATTCACAATTTTCTTTCATTTTCTCGTTTCTTTTATTACAAACTCTATAAGGCGTTACATGTAGAATTTTGGCCCTTATCCCTTCTCAATAAATTTAATTATGTCGGGAGAAACGTGGCAATTAACACTCTATATTATTTTCGGTAGACTTTTAAAACTTGAGCTGATCAAAATATTTCTATTCTATTATATGGTTAATAATTATGACGTAAATATGTTTTAGTCGTGTGTTCAGTGGTTAGAGCGTCGAACTAGATATCAGTAGGTTATGGGTTTAAATCCCATCTTGACTAAATATTTTATTTTACTAATTATTTTTGAGAAGATTTTTGGGCAATTATAGACTATCGCTCTGCTTAAAGACTATAGGTATAGTGATAAATTTACATATTGTCTGTATATTTAATAAATATACTATTATTTATGAATAAAACTATTGTTTTCTTATTCTAAATATTCCCATAATATAAAACAAATAAAAAGATGAATTAATAAACACAAAAATTTATTGAAAGGGAGTGGAATGCATTTATATAGTATGACAATCTGATTATTAAAATATTTATTCTTATTATATGGAGGAATACTACATGCTAATAGTTCATTTAATGACCAGTGCAAACATTTAGTTTTACCATAATCTATTTCAAGACTGTTTCCTCACCTTTATTTATATAGTCAGGTATGAACTGCCTAGAAAAACTGAGTCGCTGAGTCGTTTTCCACTGGCATGGAGTAGGGTGTTGGGATTTATCAATTTGGGGAGAACTAGAATTTTCCTCGACATTCTTAGCGACAGTAGTGAAGTCCACCGAAGGTTAAGCGTTATTTTTCAAATTGTCCGTATCCATCATGAGACAAGTAGAGTAAGTTCAATTGGGGGTAGTTTTTTGATTCCTAATGAGTTATAAAATCATACAAAAAATTTTACGCTTTTATATCTATTCAACTATTTTTGATCTCGTTTCATTATAATTAATGTTAGATTCCATAATGACTAAAGATAGCAATTTACTGTCCTCTTTACAGAATAGCCAAGGAATATAATCCATCGGTTTTGGGAACAGATGCTGCTCTCGACATTAACTTTGAGTTATGTTTTGAATATTTTGGTTGGATGACACGGAAACCTCCAGCTTCAGATTAATAACTTTAATTGTGTTGACCAAATTTCATAGAAAAATTGACTTAATTATTCGTAATAAATTTCTATGTAATAATTTTTTAAACACTACACAGTATAAAACATATTTTTAATTAAAACAAAAAAATTATTTATAGATATTCAGAAAAATCTTATTTTTTGAGTATTGGCAGACTAGTTTGTGCAGAAATAAAAATATAATACTAATCTTTTATTTTTTTTTATAAAATATTTTATTAAGACTTATAAAATATTAGTTCTACTTATGAGTAGTACAATCAATAGTAACATATTTTATATTAATTAACAGTAAAAGATATTCGGGATGTTTATCTTTGACCTAATTCATTTTAAATAATACACCTCGAAAGTAAATACAGTCCTGTTGTAGGTATTTGATAATAATTTTAGAATAAAATAGCAATATAATTAAAAGCGATTCAGAAAATGTATCAAGCTTGACTAAACATAATTTGATTTTGATTTTCAAACAATATTAATTAAATGGACATTAACTAATTAATTGATATATTAAAACTTTTTACAACTCAAAACGGGTGATAATCACAAATAGTAACCAATCTTCTGGACAAACAACCCGCTGCGAGATTTAAATGTAACATTGATACAAAAGCCCAAGTAACCCATATTGAATCTGATCTTCCGAAAGTTATAAATACAATTTATACCCCAAAAAAATATATTATAAGCTAACCTGCGTTGGACAAAGTTTGAATGATGATATACTGTAAAACTTTTATCATCTCTTTGTATCAGTAACTTATTTGTATATATTGTAAAATGTTATATAGTACGTTAAAAGGTAATTTACTAAAATCGTAAAAGAGTACCTACACTCTGAAATAATCTTAGTAACAATTGCGCAAAGTACATGTGAAAATGTAGTCGATATTATAATTTGTAATCAAGAGAAAATTTCTATGATAGATTATCGATCACCCTATTTTAATTTTCAAATTATATCTGATTTATAATAGAAAAAAAGTAAATTAAATATAAAATAATTTTATTATAAATAGAAATAGATGTTTTCATACATGTTAAATTATTTACAGATAATTTCTTAATAGCAGTAAATTGAATTTCCAATATTACATTATTAAACTCGTTTTAAAACACAGAAAAAATTAACTTTTATAACATTTTGTAAAAATTAGGTCAACTAGAATATCTATTTTTTATTATTAAATCAAGAAGATGTTAGTAATCATATGCATATTGATTTTCCAATTTAAAATTAAAATACTTAATAAATAAATTGCATTACTAATATATCAATAAATTTATTACTATCAAATATTAATTAACATTTTCCTTTTAAAAACAGATTATACAATAATTCAATTATCAAAACATATACTTTATACTTTTATAAAATTATGTCATGTGGTTTCTAAAGAATGTTTAATTTTTAGTAGATAATTATTTTTCTAACTAACTACTTATCGATAAATAAATAGATTGTATATCGGAAAACTTCTTCAAAAATGTTTCTCTGCTTTTCAAAATTTTTCACGAAGTGTGTGCACTCAAATATTCTTAAAAAGATTCAATGATTTGTTCTTCAATTTACAAAATACAGAAAGTTATTTCCGTTAGATGTGTTGACGAATGATTAAATCCCTCAGTTTTGTTTCTTTTATCGAAGTTTATTTGTTTCAGTTCACCAGTAATTATACCAAAAGGAAACAAAAAGTTCTATCCTATTCTTCTAAACTTATTTTCGCTTCATTTTCAAAGAATTATTTTACTCAAGTCGTGTATAAAAAGGCTGCTTTAATTTAAATAAAATGGAATTACTACACGCGTAAGGGATAAAGTTTGACCTCGCGTTCAATTTAGAGTCACAAAATAATTAGAAAATTGAAAGAAACAAGAACTCAATAAATCCGCAATCCATAATATAAAATAGATTTGAGGATAATCAAATAAATAAGAAACTAAAATTTATCTGAAGGATATAAAAATTACTTTATTACTACTTTTAGATATGCAATATTCTATAAAGGAAAACAAATTTAATCAAATGAGTTAGTTAATAATGCAATAAATTCCTTAAGACACTTGTAAATTATGGAAAATATGAGAATCTACTATAAGATAAAGCAATTCTATATAATTAGTATCACACACGCTATATTTCCAGAAAAATGTTTCAAAAAATCTATATCGTTTTAATTAGGAATGCTCTATACATTAGAGTTAGATTTCTTTTTCATCCAATTTATTTTTGTATTAAATTTAATCTCATGTTTCTCATTTTACAGACTTGTGACTGCATGAGATTTATCGAATCAAATATAATTATATTATATAGTTTTGCTGTTTATAATAGATAAAAGAATTTATACTATGTAATATATAAATCAATATAAATATAGAATTAATCACCATATTTTCATACAAAAAATAATTGTCAACAAATCTTTTTTTATATTGAAAAACTAAATTGATTTCTGTAATAAATATTAAACCATATTTTAAATGATTACTTTTCGGAATTTTTGATAAAATTAAGTTTAACAATAAAATGTCATGATATTCGTCTACTTTATCGTTAGGATCATATAATGATTAAAATACCCAAAGATAAGAACTGAATTGTTAAAAGATATTGAACAGTCAACAGGGAATATTTTTATACACGCTTTTTTGTCAATAATTTTAAGAATTCCAGAAAAAAATCAAGATGGAATTAATTACATTATTAATAAATGTATCCATTTGTGCATCCAGGAAAATCCAAAAGAATATAATTAGGTATCAGCCAGTAATCTAAGAAAGAAGATACGTTAGAAAGAGATTCGCATTTTATTTTAATTAACGAGATTTGAAGAACAAATAATTAATTTATTGTGTTTTTATCAGTTATCATAGAGTTACTTTGCAATGCAAAACTTCAATAATTAAAATTTACAAATTTACAAATAAACGAAAGTTTATAAGGAAACCTTTTGAATCAAATATTTATGATCATGTATTTATTTAGAATAATATATTATATAAAAAGTTTTTAACAATAAATATATATTTTTTAGATTTTTAATTTTACGAATTTATTTAATATGCATTCAGTTATTGTAATTTATTTATTGTCATTATTTATAGAAAAACAATAAAGTAGATAAATAAAATTAGAGTTTCCTAAAATAATATTTCGACAGCTTTCGCTTTTCGCCGAATTCCTTGTATAAGGTACCAAAAATATTTTTAAAAATCTTAAACACAAATAATCAAACGGAAAATTGCTATAAAAATCTATTACTGCATTCTGAGATATTCAAATAATAGCATGCACATTTCGTTTCTTTGAATATTAGATATTAATTAAAATATGAGTTATAGTTAATAATAATTGTTATATCAATATGGGGCCCTTGTTTCATAATGATGTTATTAGGTCATAAACGAATTAAAGTCCAACCAAAATAATGATAAAATTAATCTATACATATTCTTTACCAATAAATTAATTAACTGGATATATCAGCAATATGCCAAATGTGGTATCGATTTAAAGGCAGCAATAATCGAATTGACGAAGCCGCATGCTAGCGGGTGTAGCAATATAGATAACTGCTGCCCGAAAAATCTATACAACATTATCATTGCTGTCAATTCTACATAAAATTTTGATTAACTAATTTGTTCTTATACAACACCTAAATATATGTATTTAAGAGACTTCCTTTTTGTTAAAAACAACATGGTTTCTGGGGTCTCAACTGAAAAGCTAGACAAGATAGCTAAACTACATCAATGTCTTTTAATTATCAACCGTGATAATGGCATCCCTGACAATCTAAAAGATATAAAAATAAACGATTTGTCCAACTCCGACGATTTAGATGACTCATTGACAGAATGGAGATAGATCAAATGTTCAGCAATTGAAAACAACAAATGGAACAGCACGGAAAACTTTTTAAACATTTTTGGTAAATCAAAATTTTCAAACAAATTGAAACTATGTCCAAAATAACTTATCCGGTTCACTTAGGTATTTCTATTCACTCTTAAGAAACAGGACGAATCATACTATTAGGTTGCATAAGTCAGAGTATTCAACGAAATCTTTCCTCAAGACCCATTTCACGGTCGGTTAATATTATTTCAAGAGTATCTTTTCTGACTTCAAACAAAATGCTAAAAGCCCTGACCTGCAAATACATAAAGAAGGGGTAAAGAAAAGCGCTCCGAGTCAATATTCTATTAGTTTGTCAAATACGCCTGAATCGCGACTAACTGCAGTAAAATGATCTGCAAACACTGAACTTGTGCATCAAGATTCGTACCGGTAGCGTCCCCTTTACGTTGTATGAAGTACTATTACATTTGTGCTAAAATCTTGTATATATATATTATTATTATTATTAGGTTTTTGAGTTATTACCATATTTTTCCTGATAAACCAAATGGTCAATTTTTATTGTTGGACCAACCAACAGGTCCAACGTTAGCCATTGTTGCCATTAAAATTAATAACAATAAATATTATAGCGAAAAATATCATAAAAATTTAAAATACAATTAATCTGATTAAGATGACATTCTATTTATGTTTCAGTTGAATACATCTTATATAAAGAAAATAACAGAGATATTAAAAAAATGTTAATAGTCAAAAATTAAGGATTGAGTTGAAATAAATATTAATTCAAATAAATCCATATAAAAAATAAAACAAAAATATACAAATACCCATTGACCTATATATCATATATTAATAGGTCAATGCAAATACCCATTGACCTATATATCATATATTAATAGGTCAATGCAAATACCCATTGACCTATATATCATATATTAATAGGTCAATGCAAATACCTGAACCTATACGATATATTTTCAAACTTTCTAGTTAATATAATTGGTCAGGCCTTAGGGAATCTGCAGACTCATGTGCAGATACAAGTTAATTCACATCTAATTTACAATTATTTAACTAGATATTATTTTGAAAAATATTTATTTATTCTATTTATAAATGTTTTAAATAGAATTTGTTTTAATGGTTTTATTTATATATTAAAATATTCCCTTTTAACAAAAAATAAATCTATATATTCAATATTTTATATTTTCCTATTTCTCAAATGTGTGATAAATAATGTTTTCTCAAATAATAAAATCGAAATTCTTGGAGCAAAATGTTTTCTGCGTATAAATATTAATTGGAATTCTATTACCTCCATTACATTCAAGTTTGAGTAACTATATTTAGATTATTTACAAATTATAAATATGAAACCGGTTAAAAATATAAAAAAAGTCTTTATATACACATAGAAACAGGAACGTATCAGCTATATATAATTCGAACTCAATTCACCAAACAAAATTATCCTTTTAATCAGAACATAAATTAAAATAAATGTTATTCCAAGTTCCATAAATGCTTTAATAGTGATATAAAAATAATTTCAGAAGAAAAAATATTTTTCCCAAGTTTAAAGATAAACCAAAAATGAGTTACCAATCTAAAATCCAACAGTTTTGAAGCCTTTTTTATTGTTATAACGAATCTGACGTAACCTGGATGCAAATACGATAATTATAAACATTAAAAAAAATAATTTACCTTATGAACATTCTATAATTTTCACAAAATGAAAAATAAAAATTTATAATATTTTCTAATTAATCTGGCTTAGATTACGAATATTGTTGCCAAATAAAATGAAGCAGTATATTCTTTTATTACATATACATTGATATGAGCGCATTGCTTCTTATACTTAGGATGAACGTTTTTATTATCTATTGAACTTTAAAATATCATTGATTAAAAATTTATAATAAACATTTCAGTTGCTATTAATTGAACTATAATATAGAGGATGTATAATTTGCAAATCATATCCTAAACAAATTCTATTTCTGGACTTGACTTGATATTCAATTATTTATAAATTTGTTTCTGCAAAGTTATAAAGTATATTTATATAATTATCTAGAATTGAAAACATTGAATCTTTGAAATCTTTGAAATTGCAATATACTCAAAAATATACCCTGTATAGGATACACGTACGAACAAACAATATTGTGAGTACTAATTAAATGTATTATATAATATTCTTCTTCTAATTTTAATAAAATCAATGACCATAAATAATATTGAATTAAAACAAATTAGGAAAAATAAATATATGGTTACATTATTTATAATGATAATAATGCTTTATTTAACGACAATTCATAGTAAATGTCAAAGTCGGAACAATTTGATATTGTTTATAGATATGTATATATATATATTATTTTCTATTTGACAGTCGATAATTTAAAGTCAATAAATTTGCTCTCAGACATTAAAGATTGATACAAAATCCCTTAACACATTTTCAAATCATAAAGTAAATATAAACATTTCTCGACGATTTATTTGGAAATATAATCTGAATTAATTGTACTGTCCCTATTATAATTAAATATTTACATTTATTTAACAATTCTACTGATAATTTAATTTGTTTAGATGTTATTATGAAAATAATTTGATAAATTATTCAAAAATTATTAGATATCTGCTGCTGACAATGTATTTCCATTCTGTTAGCGCTATACAAATACATAAAAAAAAAAAAATAAAAAAAAAATATATATATATCTGTTAATCAATCAATAATCTGTTTTGATTCTAGCTCACTCAATTATAATCAAATCTATTTCATTTCATTGCAAGGCTCAATTTACTTTGGAAGTGTACTCTGGAAAATTATCCGGTAACGAACACTACAACGAATTATTGGAATTCTCTGTATATATTGATTTATTTGCTAAATTTATGACTTTAATCTGTGTTTTAAGTGACTATTTCAGATGATTCTAAATCATTTCTGGTCTTGAAAAAAATCAAATGGAATGATAACCCAATTAATCTCCGGGATAGCGCCGAAATGGGAGGTCTTCATATCTAGAATGCGTTTAAAATGACATAAATTAATTTAATGATCAAGTTTATAATTATTATAATAACCATGATATATTTTATTCTAGAACAGTATTAATATGAAGTATAACAATAACTGCATAATTAATCAAACAATATTATATTTGTACAAAAGATCGTCAGTTTTGTTTATGTATAGGATGGTCTGAAAAAAACTCGCTTTTCATTATAAACATAGTATTTTTTATTATTATATACACTATTACATTGTAGACCTTCATCGAAATCATTTTTATGCTACACAGATTCAAACAATGATAGTGGTAGCTATTGGTGAGGATATTATTTCCAAGCGCCGTGTGCAAAAAATTGTGAAATAATTTTCAAATAAGGTACGCCAAACTTTTGGGAGAATTAATGGAAGTGGTAGGCCCATATCAGATAAAAGAAATGCTTTAATGGATGTTGTGAGAGCAGACATGGAGTTGGATGATCATATCTTTTTATGATACATAAGATTCCAGTGAAAACTGGATGTGTTGTAACCAGTGATAACGCTCGTGTTCTGCGATTTCATCCATGGATGTTTCCAAAACTCTGTCCTTTTGATGGTTGGGTTACCGACTGACATAAATTAAAAATTCATCACTGAACACAACATGAAAAAAATCATTAGCAGTCCATAGTCCCAAATACTACATTGTTGAAATGTTTTGTTGGGTGCATGTAGCGTCGTAGCTTCGAACTGTAAAGTGAGAAAGACATGGACCCCCTGTCGCAGTTTGTTGTGTCAATTAAATATAGAAATTAAGTCTTTTTATATCAAAAAGAATTTATAATGTTATTAAATGTTACGTTCATAGGATAGGATAAAGCTTCCAGCTAAACAAATGTAAAATATGTGAAAGGTTCTCTTATTTGCGTTTGTTGGTACCGTTTTGTCCGAAAATTATATTGATCTGAGGCCCGATGAAGAGGCTGTTGAAGAAAGGTTCGTGAAGGTATCTTTCACGCGCTTTTGCCAGTTCCATCAATCTCTGTTTGGTATGATTTCCTTTTGCTTTAGTTGCAGCTTTCATAAAAAATGATTTTACGCAGGGATTCGGAAATAATCTCTATTTTTCAAACATATAGATTGTAAAGTTTTTCAGATTTGTCCAAACGACGCTTGGCACAAGCTCTATATCCCGTTATGTTATATGAACATTGTATTTTCTCAAAAAAAAATTGGAAATAGATTAAATATTGCGCTTGAAATATTTAAAACAATTTGTATTATTATCTTTGAAATGGAGAGGAAATCTGATTAGGTAATATAGTAGTTAATAGAATACGGTAATAACTCTCCTCTTTATTTAGGTAAATTGAACAAATAAATTAATGTCAAATATGTCGAGCGAAGCGAGCCGAAAATGTTGAAAGATTAAAATGCATTAACGAAATGTGTAATAATAAATTTCAGTAATGGTCAAAGATAAAATAATATTTTATAACAGCGGAGATCAAGAATGTGTTTTGTGTGAGTGTAGGTGTATTATATTATTGGATAATTTTACATACCTCAAAACCAGACAAATTTAAGGACCAATTACCGAGTCATTGTAATTACCTGCAATTTGCGTGGCTTGCAAAAGTGAATTTGAGTAATCCTCTTATCAGTTAATAATAACTAAATGTTATTCTTTCGATAGCTTTAATTACAAAAATGTAAAATAACTTATTTATAATTTTGAAAACAATAACAGACGACATCTACAACCTTTTTATACGGGGTCCACCAAAAAAATCTTTTTATATAAATATATACACTCAATAAAAATAACAAACAATTGTTTAGTCCTAAACATGGACCTATTTATCTCTTATTTATTGATATTATACACATTATACACGTAGTTATAAATAAATAATCACCACAAGCTTCAATGACCATCTGAAAATTCTTTTGACAATTTGATTGTTGTTGGAGAATTGAGAAATTCAGGAAATTCTGCTAAACGTTATCAATGTTTTGCGAAAACAAAACATTTGTGGTAAATTTGTACTCTTATTCAGTTCATGTAGTCTTGCATTGTCGTGTTGCAATATAATATCCCAATTTGGTAAATGAAATTGAACGCAGTAATATTTTGTAACAAAATTAAATACCTCAGTATTAATGGACAATCAACATCCTATTGTGTATTATAATACGCTTGTGGTACTTGTAAAGTACACAAAAACATGTTTCATATTGGTATTTTTCCTGACCTCATATCACCGTAAAAATTGAATAAAATCAATACAGGTCTGAAACGTTCTTACAAAATTAGGCAATGTCTATGGCAATGTCTCAACCCAGGTGTTCAAACAAGTCGTGAAGTGCTAATACAATGTACCCAAAGACAATATGCCTTAACCGTTAAGACACTCTGAATAGACGTAAATAGACCTCAACGTTGTCTTCATCAGGCTTCGTAGTCTTGCTGACCCATTTTACGTTTTAAAGACTTCCAGCTCTCTTCTTGTGCATATTCTTCTTCAAAGTGCCGACTTTTGTGCTCATTATCGATGGTTTTCAGTTAACTTGAAATCTTTTTGCAAAATTAATGTTACACTGTTCATGGTAAACTGGTTCTCAACTTTGTGAATAAATGAATATCATTGATAATGAATTTCGTTCGATATCATATTGAATTTTGAATCGATAAAATATGCAAACCTTCCTGTGATAATTTCTTACAGAATATATTTTGTTTTTTAAACAAAATTTTCCGCTTTTATGATATCATTATACAAATTACACAAATTACTCAATTAGTGAGGTCGTTTAGAGAAATTATCGTTGCATGACGACAAAAGCACCACTTTTTTATACGGCGCAAACTTTCAGTACTGTGAGAAATCAATGCGTACTCAATTAAAACAAGATCTATAATAATACCGGTAAAATTGAGTTAAGGATATTAAATGATACATATTTAATAAACCAGTGTGAATATTTTTTGTGAATACTAAATTAAACTAATCAACGAAATAAATTTATCATACTCCTTGATGGAATTTTGTAAATATGCGATTGTCAACGCATACCTACTTCACAGACTAATACTGCGCCTATATATCACTTTGAAATTGTATTTTGTCTCTATACTTATAAAATATTATACTGTCCCATATTGTAATTAAATATTTAAATTTATTTAAAAATTATAAAAATTACCAATGCGAATATTAGTCCAAAAAATGTTGCTGCATTTGTCCGACTGTAACGATTCTTTGTATTTCTGCACGTAAACGACCTCACTAAATATAATATAAGTACTTATATTTAATGAATAATTTTGACAGTGCTTATTTATATGAGATGAGAATATTTATTTCGATAACTAAAATTGTTTTTTTAATTAAAAGTATAAAATTAATTAACATTAATCGATATCAACTTTATCGTAAATATGGCCATTTGATACATTTATACAATAATAGGTACATATTATTAGGTATAATAATTAGGTAAATAACTTTATTTTATTCAAAAAAATCTCCACATTCGTACAAATAAATTAAAAGGTAAAATTGAATTGTTTTTTTTTTCTTTTTATCCAAAAAGATTTTTCTTAAGATTTTTTTAATGTTGAAGAAAAGTAAAAAGTAAATTGTAAATGTTTACTACAGCTTATAGAAAAAAACCTTACAATCTTGTTAAATCGTGTCGTTCATGTTTAGCATCAGCTAAATTGTATAAAATATATCAGAAAACGTAATTAAAAATTTGTGAAATGATCCACATATTGAAATATAAGATTTCACTTAAAATCCATTTATCAATTTGAAAAAATTTCAATAAAGGAGAATGTTTGCGATAATGATTGAAATTGAAACGTCTGATATAATAGAAAATCCAGTTTATTTCTGATAATAAAAGTGTTGATCCGTGAATAATTTGCAAACTGAAATAATTGAGAAAAAAATTAAAACTGCTGAAATTGATAAAGTTTTATTTAGAATAAATAAGAAAAAAAAGATATTCATTATGAAAAGATTCTCTTTTAGAAAACTTTAATCACACAAAAAATATTTTTAATATTATGAAAAGTAATGTGTTTTAAACCATTTTTACAATTAATAGAAGTAAATAATATTATAAATATGTAATTTAAATTACAATAAATTTGGTTAAACATTTTATGATTAATGAAAAAGGTCTTCAAAACTGTCAAGTTTGGAGTGAATAAATTGTCTAAATTGAATTCCTAGTTGACGAAAATACAGAGCTGGCGATTTCCGAGTAGTTCAAAAATATTTACATTAAATCAGAAAGGATTTCATTGCTAATACCAGACAAATGTAGCAACCGCAACGAAAATATAACGAGGAAAATTAATGTATGAACTAAATTTAGATCCGTTCTCTTTTTGAAGTAATTTGCGCGATAGCACACAGTGGTATTCTAATGGATATTCTGAACTCTGTGTTTCACGACAGAGTGAGGTCAATTTGTATAGATGAAACAGTGTATTCAACAGATCTCCGGGTTATTTGGACTCCGGCTCACGGAAGAAATGTCAGTGCATGTGTTATTTTTAACAAAGATTATAAAAGAGTGCATACCGTCCAATAATTTCTAAAAGATCCAATTCTTATTAGTCTAATACTTGCTAAAATTCCTGTTCAGTACTCGCGTATTATATAAGGAACAATGTTTTAATAATTTGACAAAAAAATATAATATCACAAACTCATTAAAATTTATTAAATTTAATGGAACAAATAAACCATTTCTTGATAAAAGCGTTAAATATTAATTTGTTTTCATGCAATCTATTATAAAATTCTTTATCAATTAGGTGCAAGTTTTTTGAAGTCCAGAATCTTTATTGGCACGCTTTAAGGTATACGTACAAACCTTTCGCATTAAAGTTTTTTTTATCTTGAGCCCGAATTCGAACCCAAAACAAATTAAAAGATAGAGGAATTGAAAAGATTTATAGGTAGCATATTTTGTAATCAATTAAAAGCTATACAAATAATTTCGAAATTAAATCGATTAAATAAACTTTTCTTCGTCGAAATTTATAGTTAGAAAGTTCATCAACAGTTATTTGATATTGTAATTTATAAAATTGAAATTTCTCGCTTTGATTATTTCCGAAAATATGCGATAGACGAATCTCTGAATATAAATGTATTGACTAACCTTTAAGATAACGACTTTATATCAGCATAATCAGATATCATACAATTTAATTATAAATAAATATGATTCTAATTAGACAGTTTCTTTCCTATTCTTCCATCTTCTTCTCAATCGTATTTATTTAACTTGTCTTTATCTAAAAAGATGAAATATGTTTAGACTTTTACTTATTCGTTTGAATAGAGGAGAAAAATATTTTACCGTGATATCTTGCTCTTGAAAAATATTTTGTCATCAAAATTCCCTAAATTTGTGCGTTAATTTTGCTTTTTTTGCCAATACAAATCAAAAAAATACAATACATTAAAAAAAACAGTACAATAAAATACAAAATATTTTTTAAAAATACATTCACTGCACTGCACCACAATACAATATAATATTATAAAATAAATTACAGAGCAATTCAATACAAGACAAGAATTACAGTGAAATAGCCGTAGTCAAATAAAATTAACGAAAACATTTCAAATTAACGGAGGCTTATACTGGGACGTTAAACCTACCTCCTTATCAAAGGTATACGAATGTAATAAAAGTGAAATATACAAGAAGAAATAGATGTGAATGCAGTTCAAGAGTACAGTTTAAAAAGGTAGTTTACATGTAGATGAAAGTCAATATTCAACTATCAATAAACTAGAAAGGTATTCAATACATTACAATACAATACAATACAATACAATACAATACAATACAATACAATACAATACAATACAATACATTACAATACAATA
>JAUZNC010050046.1:0-15493 GCA_034780395.1 Vannuccia rotundouncinata | reverse complement strand
GATGTCAACTCGGTGATGTCCACACTCTTGGATGTCAACTCGGTGATGTCCACACTCTTGGATGTCAACTCGGGGATATCAACTCGGTGATGTCAACTCGGTGCTGTTAACACTCTACCCTACTCGTTTCGGTTTCGTTGTTTCCTTCTCGCATCGATGTTCCTTTCCATTTATTGTTTGATATCGTTATTTTATCGTTACTTCTACGTTTGATCAGTAATGTTTTATTGCATTAACAAATTATTTAATCATTTCAGTTTACTTACACCAAATATTTGGATTTACCATATTAAGTAATAAATGTGTTCAGTTTCATGTGAAAATTATAAATGATGACATCACAATGATCTAGCTATGTTTCTATTTCTAGGTAGAATAATTGCAGCTTCGAAAGAACTTGTTATAAATTCATTAATAGGATATGGCAAACTAATATATTTTTTGTTATGATGCATTCCTCTTTTTTTGGGAAATATGGATCTCTACAATGCCATAATTAATTTCTTATTCTTAGAAATTCCTGAAATATACCGATTCGCAACGTTTTAAAATTAATAAAAGACATTTTCATATTCTAACTATAACTGCATATTCTAAACACACCCCATGATGTGATAAATTATAAAGACTTATCAACTAACAAAAATAGTGACCAACTATGATTACAACATGTATTGTTATAGTTGCTTAGAAAGAAACAAATTGTAGTATTCGCAACTATATATTATTAGATATGAAATACATGACGTTCTTGGAATTAATCTAGACTATAAGTTAACAGTATCAAAGCATATTAATTAGCAAATAAATAAATGCTATGAAGATCTACAAACAAAATGGCCTCAGTATTAAGAACAGAAACTCAATCTTTCAAGCAAAGGTGTTAACTAAACAAACATACGGCGCACCAGGATGGTGGACCCTTACTTCAGCTACAGACCGCCAAAGAATGAACAGCTTCCTACGCAGATGTGAGAAATTTAATTGTGTGAACAACAAAAGACAATCAGCGAGATCGTAGAAAAGCACGAAAAGAAACTGTTCAAAAAAATACTAACATCAAAAGCACATATTCTACACAAACTACTGCCGCCTCTAAATGAACACAAATACTCGACTAGGTCAAGATTTACTACTCACAATAGGCAACTCCCTACTCTGACCACCTGGAACACTAAAACTTTTATTGTCAAAATGCTCCATGCAGGAGTAGGCAAAGCTCCATCATAACTCTTATATATTCTAACCTATTGCCTTCTTAATAATTAATAATTATCTTGTTTACATTTACTGATTAAATTAATCTTTGATCATCATCTATACAATCTGCATGTGTAACTATTATTTGTAAATACATTCATCTGTAATGCTCTTTGCGCAAATAAAGCTTATTTTTATTTTATATTTTTCGCTTAAATTTTGTAGGTGTTTTTGGACGCATAACTTAAACCAAAATTTACTATCTAATTGTAAACGGGATACACGAAATTGCAGTATGACGTATATCTATATAAGATCCTTTTGTTAATATTTTTTGTTGTAAATTTATTGTGCTAACTAAGGTGAAATCGCATCATAAAATATTATAATAAATAAGGAGTATAATTTATTATCTGCATTTGATATACAATTTTAATGTGTCATATATTTAATAATTATTAAATGATGTTACCAACAAATAAGTATTCCAAAAAGAATTTTATTAGTGTTTTTTTTAAAAACTTTTTAGTATTTATTTCCCGTTAATAAGGTGTGCCATATTATTCATTAACATTATTTTATATACTTCTCATTATAATACAGATAATAGATATTTCCTACCATTCATTATAACAATAAAATATACAAAAAATATGTTCAATACAAATTTCTAATTATAAGAAGAAGAAATTCAGACATTAATAGAATATTTTATTTTACCACCACACCATATTACGATTTAAGGAAAAATATTATTGATACAAAGTTTTAAATATATTAAAAATAATTCAAATCCTACTTAAATAGAAATATACCCTTGACAGACTAATAATTAATACACATAGCTAAAGTAGATCTGTCTGTATTTAGGATATTAAATAATGCAAATGTCATCTCAGAGATCCCCGTTACTTAGGATGACCTATTACCACAGTTTGCACAATAGCATGCGTGACTGTGTAAGGGTCGCAGTTGGACGATGGCCGCCTGTCTTCAAGGTAGCCATAGCCATCTTCGCCCACTTGACGGGGAATTCGAATACTGGCCCCTCGGTTGGCGATACCAGCGGAGAAGTCGTGAATACTGGAGGTCTCGTGACGCCCTGTAAGTCGACGTGCGTTGTCGCGACCTTGGTTGGGATCGTAGGCCTTGATGTGGTCGGCATGGTGAAGGGACAGCTCCTTGATGGCCGCGTCGATGTGTCTGTAATCGACGGACAATGTGACGGATCGATGAAGTCATGAGACTTGACATTCAATATTATTTTTAATATTTTAATCTGTAGAAAACGAAGGCTGACCTCTTTAAGCAATTTGTTTTGCAGAACGATGAATATTAGTCTTGATAGAGTTTATGCTAACTTTTTCTATTGGATAAATTAGATGTAACAATAATACCAAAAGTATTTTGGAACAATTTTGTATTAGTCGCATTTATTTGATACTGATATATTTATTTTAATTTTAAACTGTATCTATATATCGATATTGTGAGCAAATATTCAAATTAGCTAAATATCCTGTCTCAATTTCTGTTAATTAGAATGATATTTTTCTTTCAGGAGTCAAATGACAGCAACCCAGTTAATGACGAATAAAACTTTCTGATTGAACATGAGCATAAATTTGGATTTCTGATTCCATGTATTGATTGTATAAAAATTGACTCAGAAGGAAGTCGATATTCGAGTGCAATGTGAATAATACAGTAATTGTTTGGCGTCTATAGACAGGAAGTTTATAACAACAGGAAGTTAAGAACTATAATATAACCCTCTCTCCAATATGCTTACGTCATGCCACCAGGAACTCGCATTGGAAGTGTTGAGAAGTTACAATGAGCACCAGCACCGTTCCAGTCACCCTCGATGGGTTTGGGATCAAAGGTAACGATGACCCCGTACTCTTCAGCAATCCGGTGTAAGATGAATCGTCCCATCCACAAATGATCCCCCATTTGGATACCTTCGCAGGGACCGATCTGTGCAAATAAATGGATAAATAAATAATTTTGTGATGATCTATAAATTACTGTATTGTGTATAATATAGATAATATTTTTATGCATACACGGATATTGTATATCAAAGCACTTAATTATTTAAACCGATTTAACTATCGACATTTGAACATTGTCCTTCAAATTTCGTTGATTTGATCTCGTTGTTGGAACTTAATTGTTAGAAATGAGCGAAATTTATCGTGTTTGTGGTCTCAGATACATGCTACAATATGCAAACTGTAGAGAAACACGGTACAAAGATTAACGAACAGGTCGGTACAATTGGGCAGAATTGGGTTTTGTGGTTGCGACACATGACACTCCACTCATGACACCACTATACCATTGCAGATAACACGACCCTGGATGTTTAGTTCAGCTAGTGCACGCAGTGGTAAGTTAAAACATTTACGTAGGCACACATACGCACTTTAAAGATTGCCTTTTCCGGTCGATAAATATTTGTATGAAGCAGTGCAAGGAATTTGAGAAACTGAAAACTTTTGCACTCAATTTTATACTATTTTGTCAACGACATAATAATTTAGATTCTATTATAAAATAAAAAGCAGATCAAGATAATAACGATTCAATAATTGTTATTTTATAAAGGCTGTTAAACTAAAGAAATAGACTTAGTTCTACTGGCAAAAATATTAATCTTATGTAATAAAATTCTGGTACCTGAAATTCCCACTGGGCGGGCATAACCTCGGCATTGGACCCTGCAATCTTGACACCAGCAAACAGACAAGCTCGGTAGTGAGCTTCAACTATGTCCCGACCATAGACTTTATTTGCTCCTACACCGCAGTAGTAGGGTCCTGAATGAGCAGAAACATTAAACCTTGAACATTTTCGTATTTCCATATTGCTAGCGTAAATAATTAATTATGTATACTTTTAATAACTTTATGCGTCACTTGATTAAAACCATATAAAATAATTTAATAAAAGTATTTTCAATATTCTTAAAGCAAGTTTATTTAATTTAAAGAAAAACGTTTTCTAAAGACAATTTAGTTAAGGGTTTATTTAAATTGTTGAATATGTTATTTGTTTGTTCTCATATATATATATATAATATAAACATTGTACCTAATTTAAATGATTAACTTTATTCACATATTGAGAAATTAAATAGAATAATTACAGTTTAATTTGAGAGCGATTACAAAATATAATTACAAACATAAACTTCACAGGAAATGACACTGCAATTTCGAAAATTGACATTGACGAAAATAAATATTCTGCATTGTTTACAACTTATTGTTTGAAAATGATTTGTAAAATTTATTGCACAATTGTGTAGAAAATTAATTTGTATCAAGTAAAAATAGTAAAAATTTATGTTATCATATTTATTCCGATGTTTATACATTTCGTCAATTCATATCTACTTCCATATCTATAAGGTTAAGCAAGTCCCTTTTAAGTATCCTAGTCTGCAAACTTCACCCGTATGTGAATGTTAATATGTAGGTACTTAAGTTAGGGTGAGAAATAATGAATAGTGAATAAATTGGGGATCGATACATACGGAATGCTATTGGGGATTATTTTAGGGTAACATATGTAACATTTTAGAGTAATTACTATGTGAAGAGAAACGTAATTAAAATCGTCGAAATTTTTTAAACTATGTACTATATAGCCGACATGATATAATTAAATCAATAATCTCATTTCATTTACTGTTGAAAGAATGAAGACATATACTCACTCGTTTAGTATTTATTTTTCTAAAATTTATATTTCCTCTAGTCTACTTTTATAGACGTACGAAAATTCCTCAAAATCAATACAAAATTCGATATCGGATTATCAATTACAGATGTTGTCTGTGATATACAAGCTGGTACATTACCTTGGGGTCCGGGGAAACCACCCTTGGGCCAGCCTAGAGGGTGCAGTTCATGGTTCAGAAGAGTGTATTCCTGTTCAATGCCAAACCAAGGTACCGTTTCTTTAGCTTTATCCATTACCTCCTTGCAGGCAAAGCGTTTGTTTGAAACAGTTGGCTTCTTGTCATAGGTGTAGGTCTCGCATAAAAGCAGTTTGTTGTGTCCGCCACGGAAGGGGTCGTTGAACAGGGCAGCAGGATAAAGATAGACGTCCGAATTGGACCCTTCTGCCTGCATTGTGCTCGATCCATCGAAGTTCCAGTTTGGACATTCTAATTAAAAATTAGTCATAAGTAAAGAAAGTAATACGAAGATTTAATAAAATATTTCTGAATATGAATCTTCATTGTACAGATATGTTTCTGAATTATATGATATAAAATTAATGACATTTAATCATATCAAACTAAATCGCAAATATCAAAACTTAGATTACCACAACATTCATTACGGTTAAACATTCATTATAATCCTTTTTCTCATTGCGGAAACTAAAATTATTTAACAACTATATATTGTTTGTTTTGACTTAGACATATATATATATATTTAATAATAATATAATAGAGTCACATTACTCGGTGACTAATAATTACATTGATAATTTTACAAAATAATAATAATATAATATATAATTATATAATAATTACAATTACAATTACAAAATAATTTTACATTGAATTTAATAAAATATGAAAAGCTATGAAAAGAATAAATTTATACTGTTATCGCAATATTAACTAAAAATAAAAATATATCATTCAAATTATAAAAGGTCAACTAGATAGACATACATTATTTATCAAAGTTGTATACTGTAATAGTCAACGTATAAGGAAATGACTTACCCTATTAATTTATGTTAGATTGCACAATTTGCATATAAATGAATGTTTATACTTTTATCTACGTGTACAAATGTTTACTCGAATTACATGCATGGGATGGGGTTTGTAGCTAATAAGTTCCGATAAAGTATACTGCAGCCTATTTTATAGTCAAGACAGACATGGTGCACTTAGACATAGTAATGACCCCAATAGAAATTCTTTGTCTGAATTTCATATAACTAAAGAAAACATGTGAGTGAAAGCGACTGCATATTGATATATTGATTTGACTATTTAAGTAAACAGTAAACATAGGTTGTCATTGGAAACAGAGCTAATAACAATTTGACTGAAAACTCTTTTCAATTCTTTTATAAAGAGATTTTACTGAAAACAAAATCGATTTTTTGTAACGATTTGTTTTACAAAAAGTCCAAGTTAACAGCTGCTACTATTTTAAACGGAATTAATTTACTAGGGGGTTAATTGAAGAGAATATAAGTCTTACTACAAATCATGATTATAATTACTATTCATATTTTTAACTACAACACAACCAATTCGTATAGTAACGAAATTCATTGTATCGCCATATCACTTTTTTAAGTATCCTCAATATGTAAAATCAGATTATTTTTTGAAAAACATTAAAAAAACAAAATAATTTTAAAATATTTAATATATTTAATATATTTCTAATGTCTTCCTTAATAATTTATTCTAAATTTTCAACTGTTTTAAATTTGAACTGAAATTTTTACATTATTTTATGAAGTATTTTAGCGACGTTTTTTATTTTTTTACTCTTGACAATACTTAGATAATATCTTGAAGACGCCGAGACATTGAATTACATTTTAAATATTTATAAGTTGATATTGATCCCTAAGTACGTCATACCATCTTCATAAATCGATATTCCCTTCACCCTTACCTTCTGGCGTTTTTGGAATGAAGTCAAGAGTTCTAGTTTTGGCACGAAGATGCTCACCAGTGCCATCGATCCAGATGTACATAACCTGAATCCTGTTATCTGGTTGAGGTATTTGCATGAAGTGACGCGTCAACGTCTTGTTTAAGTTGGGGTGAATATCCATACCAGACTAAAAAGAACATTTACTTTATTTGATATATTTTTTTAAAAGGAAAAAAAAAGAAACGGAAAATATTACCATTATTACAAACCTAGTAGATTGATTCTATGAATAACGAAACAATAAAGAACTTCTGTGATCAAATAGTGACCATAATTTGTTTTTATACCTCTATGTATAAGTAGGTATAAGTACTTAAAATTATAAGCAGGCACAGCAGATCTTGTAAGAGTTCAACATCTTACAAAGTTCAGCGTGGTAGAGTGTTTACAAGGGTGATATGATATCAAAGTCCTTGTACAATACTCGACTTTCGACAAATTATTGTTTTAACAAACATGAATATTAAAACAAGTATCTACAAATATATTGTCAACAAATATAGGTAGATTAAAATGTATGACGAACATTAGGTGACATGATTATTGATATTGTTGACAACGTAATTGAATAGATTCGATAGTCAAGAGGTCAAATACAATAAACCGGTATAAAACATTTGCAAGATATTTATCCATCCAGAGATATATTTCAGTTATAATTAATGTTATGAAAATTCAAATTTTTCATTGACTTGAGATTATAGATTTTAAAATATTACATTACTTATTTTTAATACGATTTAAGCAATTTTCCCATGCACTAGTTAGTTATATTATACCTATATAAACAATCAATAATTTAATATTCAATATATTATCGAGTGATAAAAGTAGTCTATCCCGTCCAGGAATGCGTGTGTTCCGGCTGTGTGTAAAACACCCCCAAATAGTCCAAATCGTACTCGAAACAATGAAAATAATATTATAACACACAAAGTATTAAAAAATCTAACGTACGTGTGGTTTAAACATTTGTTGAGTGTTGTACTTGGTGAAGATGGTGAAAGATGTGTGAATAAACTTTTGATCTGATTTCAGCTAAATTGAGCTGTAAAAATGCTTCTATAATGCTTCATATAATCTTTCTATAATGCTTTATATCATGCTTCTATAAGAGAGCATTATGATTGTTATAAAACGTACCTGTCACACTAAAAACCGAATTCTGCTGCACTGGTTGCTCTGGTTTTCCTAATCCAATAAATGTTGTAAATTATATAATTTTAAAATGTCATATTTCTCCGCACCATAAAAATTTCCGTAATTTTGCATACAGAAGATTACATGCCGCCTATATACGTTTGCTTCATATCTTTTAGACACCATTTCATCAAATTCAAAGAAGTCATAAAGAATTAAATATTATTTGATGTTTCGTCATGATTTCTAAATTGTGATTAACACCGAATCGAACAGTATTATTGATTATTTTATTCTATTCTATTTTATTTTAATAAATAATAATATTTATTGTTTTACTGTTAACGGTTTAGCAATCAAAATCGTTATCATAGGTGGTTAACAAAAATTGTTAGTTTTTATCTGAATATCTCCCATCTGTTATAAACCTGCTGTCCAAATATATAAGTATTAAAATTCAGAATAAAGCACGGTATATAATCATAATATATTGATTAATTATTTCAACAATATTTATATAACTATGCTTTCATACTGTCCGGATATGAAACCAAAAAAAATAGATGTAAAATCTTGCTAAAATAAAATGACGGCTAATAATATTTTATAACATCTTCCCAATTATAACATTTCGGGATAATTTTAACAAAAAATGGTATTTAGTATAAATAAATGAACAGTTTTTGACATTTGGTTCATACACGGGTGACACATTTTGAGATCTTGTAATAATCCTTTTGGGAATGTTATACGAATTGTTTCAACGATGGAGAATTAGATATATTATCCGTGAGGTCAATAGCATTACAGGGCTTCGGAGATTATTGTTCTTTATTAATAAAGTAATCCCAATTCAATAATAAAATCTTCTTTTTTTATTTTCTAATTTCAATGCATTTTTTAAAAATATAGAAATATGGATTTGTTGACCTCCCAAAAATATATTAAAAAATGTTTTGAAATTGTAACTATCTCTCTCTGGCCAACCGAGAAACGTTCCAGCTGAATAACTGAAAAGTTCACCCAGAGTGGTTCGATTTTTTATTGATATATTTGGGAGTGGACTAAAAGGTTGTGAAATCCTGGATAACACTCTCGTATAGGAAAAGGGGTATAACCGCATAACTATATAAGCTAGCCTAACCGCATATTAAGAGTTCGACTTCCACAGTAGATATGAAATCTATACTATATAGTATATAGAGAAACCATTCACAGCCGTTGTCTCACTTTTTTATCGAAAGCAGAAAGAATTTTCAGAGTGTGATGCTTATATATTTGCTACATATTCATTTTATAAACACTATCCTGTAAAATATGATCAATAAGTTTATTTATAGTTTGATAAATACATCATATAATCTTTAAAATATATATAATACAACAACCCCACCTAGCCAGGCCTTAGGTAAGTGTGTCTATTGCTGTGTCTATTGGTATGTGGCTATTTAATATGGGTACTTTAAAATGAGATACCTAGTTTTAACAATTCTGTAACTATATAATATATTTAAGAAATAATAACAAAACCTTCCTTGTATAAATTCCCCATATATAGTACTCCAATATTGTGTTAAAATATTAAGGTAATCAGATAAAGAATTATACAAAGTGCAGCCCCTTCCAATTATGTTAGAATTTTGGAGAAATTCTCTTTACCACCAATTATAACTATTAATAGATTTTGACCAAATTTTAAACATACATTATTCGTGCGCCTAGTACTTCGAATCTAGACAGTTTACTTTCAGACGATATGACTAAGAAAAGCTTAATAAATGAGAAAAAACCTACACAATATTTTTGTGATATTATACAATTATTGTTTAATAAGTTATAAAATATTAATTGATATGAAATATTAATTGATATAAAATATAATTTATATATACCTATATTGATAAATATATAATCTTTTATAATCAATATTAATATCTCTTTGACATCTTATATAAACATATTATATAAATACGTTTAATAAGTGGAAGTTAATTATCATTAATCAATGTTAGATAAGTTTTTATTTCATACAAAAATAAGTGATAAAATTAATGGCCAAAAATGGCAAAATTCGGTTTACTCAAATCTTAAAATAAATGCAGAATTAAAAATGATATGTTAGTACCAACAATTTCAATTAAAAAATTATTTGTGTTTAAGAGCTAACTGAGATTCAAGGAAGGGAAATGAACGACTTTTGCAAGCATAGATTTGAATTATCAAGAAATGTGTCTTCAAATAATAAACTTTGTACTATATAGTAGAAAAATATTTTTTTTTAATTATTATCATGTAATTTACCAAATTGGTTTCGACATTTAAATTATTTCAATCTACTGAACGTTTATTCCCAATCAGTGATAATTCTATGAGAACTACATTTTACAGATCCAATTAATCAATATACCTACCAATAGGGACAGTATTTTGAATTCGGAAACTCATCATATAGTGGAAATATAAAATAATAAAAATATGTTAAAATGAAAAAATGTTAATATAATAATAACGAAAACATTGGAAATATATATTTTTATTTATATCCAGTTTGTAAAATGTTAACGTACCTTTCCTTTCCATAAAAATTTGTTAGTTCTTAAGGGTTAAATAATTTTTTAATTAAATTAAGCTAACATTCAATTAATTTTTTTATTTACTCATCGGGAAAAGCTATATATATTTTAAAGTTTGAGCCAGCCAACTGTTTACCATTTTTGGTTTAAAAAAAATATACAAAAACAATAAAAAAATCACAATCCCACATTTGTATATGTTAAGATAATTAAACTGTATTTTGTATAATCAATATGTACATATATAGATTACCCAACCTTTTAGTCATAAATTACTCATTTAGAGATTTGTATTTGAACGATTTATAGGACGTCACGTATAAAACAAATGTTCACGTTATAAATCATGCATTTATAAAAGCAATTTAATTGTTGTGAATCAAATATAATGCATTATGTATATACTATAGTCTAATATTAATAGAGGTAGGTAATATAATTGAAATATATGAGATATCCTATATGTTATTCCACATATTTATTAAAATTATATGTTGTAAATTTATAAAAAATATAATTTAGCGAAAAATATGCTAATGATAGATTTTTTTACTGTTTCCTGTTGACAGATTTTGAAATATGTTTGTTATAGGTACCCAAAGATATTCAATTATATGTCAAAAACTACTTGGGAAAATGTCTAACCCAGAAAAGAGAAATTAAATGGCGGTTTTTATCATTACAAATTATGAAATTTATTTTAATATTAAATTTTACAAATATATTGATCTTTCAGTAGCATTACATTTATTTAACGGATAAATTTTAAGAAATTGGATTTTCAATAAACTTTTTATTCTGTTTACAAGAGTTAACACACCTTCTTGACAAGGCTTTAATATAAATATGTTGCTATATACCTGGATTCCAATTTTGGTGTGACTATAATAATATAGTATAATTCGAAAATACTCATCACTTTGACCTCGCAATTTCGTATAAGTGCTTTGTCAGATCAATATCATTTCAGATTAAGTGGTTTTGTGAAAATTTAATGGACTTGAAATATACGTATATGTTCTACTTTGAAGTTTATTTGAAGTATGAACAGTAATTTAACACGTCATGTTGTGAAGTTTATATTATTAACACTAATTATAATAAATTTTAGTTTTTAAACAATCAATGGAAATCTAAAAACTCACTTGTCTTTTGAATTCACACAAATAAAATAAGGTACTGTAAACTGGACTAGCAGTGATGACGCAGGAAAATACAGATAAGTAAACAAATCAAATGTATAACACTATATAGTTAAGTTTACATAGATTATTTAAACCAATCGTATCCGAGCAATTAATTCCTTTTTTGATCGATTAAACGTATGTTAATAAAATATACGTACATTAAATTTCGGTTATTTGAAAAACCGAAACTTTTACTAGGCAGTACAATAAATTTATTTTGATATTTAAACCTCCGAACCAGCCATAATAAAAATCTACATTGTCCATCTTTGAGCCAAATTTCATGGAGATATCGATTAAATATCGATTTAAAAAATCTTGCTGATTGGAAATATTTTTATAACTTTTGTTAAGAATCGATATTTGAATGAATTACATCTATGCTTTTTCAGATTAGATCTTTATTAAATTTGTCACAAAGATGCTTAAATAATAGTAATAAAATTTTAATAATTGATCAGATAAATTCAGAAAAATCAGAAAAAAAACACTTCCAAAAAATAATTACTGATGATTGATTGATATAATTTTGAGACTTTATAAATTGGTAGTCTTTTAGAGGCTTACCTTTTTTCAATTAACCTCCCAGTCACTGTCGTCGTGAGATAATGTATAGCTCCTCTCACCAAGAGTTTCTTTTTAGTCTCTTCTACAATAACCCTCCAGCTCCCAATATTTTGTCAATGGGGGTCGCAGGGCTAACTTATTGGCTGATGATGTACCTACTTACCTCATATTTATCTGGAGGGAGAGATATTGGTTTGATAGCTTGAAGAGGTTTCGTTGCTAAGGAATAGTAAGCCATAGGAATAATGGTTTATTTAAGGGTGAGAGAATTGAATCTCAGAGATGGGTTTCTTGGAGAGAAAGAAAGTCTAATTTATAGTTGAAAGTATCACGAACGAGAGAATTATGAAGCTTTATAGACTGATCCCTGAGCAAATCACAATTAAGTAACCCTTCTCTCAAGCTATAAACCAGTAAAATAATAAAAGAAACAACAAAAAAACTTACAGAGTTTTAAGTTTAAACATTGAAAAATATATAGTGGTACTTATTAGTAGTAGGTATTATAGTTGATACTAATATACTAGTGTACTTATAGTAGTATAATACTATTATAATCGTATTTTATTTAATAATAAACATTTTCTGAATATTCAAAGTTTATAATTCAGAATGGACCATAATGCGGGCATGTACTTCATTTTCACAATTGCTGATACTGTTCAATGATTAATGCATCTCATCTCATAATTTACAATTTGGAACAATTTGGAGCGCTTCATATGGTTCAATTTGGCGCTCATGTACTAAATGCACATTATAATGGAATTTATTGTAACTTTTATAATTTGGTTCCTCTCTACATAATTTAAAAACTATCTTTTGTAAAAGCTGGAGGTATTTATTTAGCTAAAAGTGTCATGTGCAAAATTGGGTATTTTAAAAATATTGTTCAAATTCCAATGATTTAATTAAATTTAAAATTCCTTTTCAATTAAAAATATGTAAGCGTTCGCAGTCCCTCTTAAAAACGGGTTGAAGAAAGACAACAAGTTGTAGATAGTTTGGAATCAACGTACTTATATAATTGTACAATTTAAAAAAATCCTCTTTTAGTCATTCGCTTGACTTCAGTTATATAGGCGAACCGGTGAAAAATTTTAGGGGTTCGGATAATGATTACCTTCAAAGGAAGTGCATTTTTTCTCATCTAGTGTAAATTTTCTTCCGAAGATGCCTTTATATCTAGTGTAAGTTTAATTTTTAAAAAGGGCCTATTTTATCCTATTTCAAAATAGGGGGTAGTTCGAACCCCCGAACCATAATTCAGGTCGATGCCAAACGTGCACTTTGAACAATTAAGAAATATTATTTAAGCGGATTATTTAAATAATAAAATAATATTAATAATTAAGCCATCTTTACAAATAAATAACAAAATTATACATTTACGTCGGTCACGAGGATATTATGTAATACATAAAACAATTATTATTGTTTATTTAATAATTTATTTGCAATAATGTTGGCTCTATCTCAATTATTACTAGAAAATCTCCTTAAATGATTATGATATTGTATTTGATTTACCTTATTTATTAATATTATTTTTATGGCAGTCTCCAGTGAGTACTGCAAAGATCCAGTGTTCTAACTAAAATATCTTAAGTACCGCATTCATATTTTTAAGACACTTATACTATTAAAATATATACTAATCTAAATGATACTATGTCAATATGACTTTTATATGATATTAGTAGCAAAAAATTCAACTATATAATCAAGAAATGTGCATTACTTAAGATTTTTTGGTAAATGAGCACTGCACATTTCATATTTTTTGATCATACCTCATGGAATTGTCACAGCCAATACCAACCAAAAAGTCAATCATAGTATAATAATTTAGACTTATTTAGTATGTAATATTTGTGTTAATATTTAAGTATACCTCACATTGGGATACACCTATATATATACCACAGATAATGGTGTACTGGTGACATTTCTGATTTATCCTGATATATTATAATAATTAATATTATGTTAAGTTAATAATATTAAATAAAAGAACAATTAAGTTTTTCTGTTTTATTTATTACAAATAACATGATATTATGTATATTAATAGCACATATATTAGGCTTTTAAAAGTAAATCTGACATCTGAGTATTCTGCAAAAATGCTATTATCACCACCAAGCATACATTCCATGTCTTCTATATGTTAGATATAATAGTCTTTTCTTATTATTTATATAGGGTAGGTAGGGTTAATTTTGAATTTTTTTGACTGTATTGTTTATATTGGGCGCAGTTTACCAATCTGTGCTTATTACTATATGCACTACACAATTTACCAATTTATATATCATTTTTGTAAATTTTACTGCTTTATGTTGAATTAAAAAATAATAATTCTACAATAAATAATAACTAATATGTATATATATATATATTTATATTTTTGCTTGCTTGTATTGAATTTGTTTTATTAAATAATTTACACATCACTGTTGTGAATTTGACTGCTTTATATTGAATTAAATAAAATAATTCTATCAAAAATAATAATAATTTTTAAAATAATTTTTGAATGAAATGTTTTATTATATTAAAGTGTTTATATATAATTTAGATTTTTATATCAATTTGTTTAAAAATTATTCAAATAACTGAAATCAATTGGTAATTTGTGCAGCACATATTAGTAATAAGCGCAGATTGATAAAATGCACTTCTACATTCAAAATATATAAGCAATAAGCTTACTTCTTTATATAATGTTCACACTACTATTGAACTTAACAAATTGAAATTAAACAGTTAATTTAAGTTTGTTATTCCATCTATTGTAATAATTTTATATTGAATGAAAAAAAAAATAATAATTAGTGTTTTTTCCAATTTATTTTGACATTCATTATCATATGAGTTTTAAAATGTAATATCAATTATTTAAAGTTCATATTTTAATAATATATAACTCATTAAAACATATTTTGAAGGTCATACTAAAATTTTATTATTTGCTCAATGAGATAATTCTGGATTTAATTATGGATTTAACCTCTTCATTACAGCGTCACAACGTTTGCGACGAAAAATAAGGTACTTCACATGACAGGAATCGCAACATTTGCAATTTTCTAAAAATAGTTTTCATACT
>JAUZNC010050024.1:1894-12273 GCA_034780395.1 Vannuccia rotundouncinata | reverse complement strand
AATATATCTTAATTGTATGATATCATGGAAATATTGTGTAATTTGGAGTCTCATTCCTTAAAAGTATTTCCACATCTATTAATTATTTTTCATTAGTTATATCATTTCAAACTGTCAATTTGTGCCATATTAACAGATATGACATATAGAGAATGGATAAGGAAAATAATTAGGACACAATCCATAAATAAAAACTGTAAATATTTAATATAACTGTATTAAGTTAACTTTATCTGAATTTGTTTGTGTAATATTGTTTTACTCATTAATTACTCTTTGGCAAATAGATATCTAAAATATTTTAACCATTTTAAAATAATATTGAATATTATTAAATTATAAGCAATTTTATCTAAATTTGTGTAATTATGTCTTACTGATAAATTATTTTTTAGGAAAAAAAATAAAAATTTTTCCTTGTATGGTTTATAATCTTTTTAAAGTTTTCTTTGCTGACATTTCCAATGACCAAATTTTGTTGCAAGCATAAGCAAAAAAGTTATAAATTGGGGATAGCACAAAATTTGAACACTTGTATTTATAAATAAGGACATTTGAAATTATTTATGACTAATTTTCCCTGATCACTTTACATTTTCCTGACTACTGTTATATCTATAAGAAGTATTTTTTGATTATTATTATAATTAAAATAAGTGATTTAAATGTTTGAAATATGAATTTGAATTGTTGATATAATTGAGTTAAGAATAATCATAATGTGTTAATCATGTAACAAGAACTGTATGTTAACAATTATAATTTTTCCATATAATAGGTTCAGATTTCTATAGCTATGTAATAAAATACTTGATTATTTAATAAATGTTCTTTGATTACTAATTATGTTTTCTTATTATAATTAAAGTATTGAAATGTATAATAATATAAAGTGTGAAATAACTAATAAATATAAAATTAAGACATTCCACCCTAAATTCTTCATTACTATGAACCATGTCCTTCCCTTCCTGTACACTTTTAGCTAGATTGTCTTTTCCTCTAACAGAGCCTATATATTTTATAAATAGGGATCAGCTTGCATTTATAATTGCTTAATTTAACTAGTGAAAGATGGTGTTGAGCTACTAATGTATGCCAGACATATCCTTGTAAGACATAAAATGCAGCATGGGATGGCACCTAAAGGCCAACTCATGAACATAGCTTTTACTTATGCTTTAAGCAATTAAAATATATATTTTTTCACAAGCATGAAATGGCCTAGAGTGTCAACAGAAGAAGCATTTTTAAGGCCCTGAACCATGGTAAGGCACAAGTATAGATATGTAATGTCTACAGAATGTACATTTTAGCCATTTAGCCAATTCAAATGATTTATCTAAGTTAATGTCAAGTGTGTGTATATAATCTACTCCATTGTACTGTCTTATTAAAATTTGATAGAATCAATATTTATTGTTATGTATTCATGTATTTTTATGTACATTAAAGTTATAAGAATCAATTTTTAGTTCCTTCAATTTTGGTACAACCGGATTATATGCAGCTGTGAATATGCATAAGGTACTGTTATTCTGTCAGCGCACTCAAACATTAATACTGTGGCTGATTAGCATATTATGTGTAAACCTAATTTTTATGTAAACTAACTTCTATATATTTATATAAAAAAATATTCTATTATGCTTTTAATGGTCTTAGTCGAATTTTAACAATTACTTACTTGATAGAATTTTATCTTTTAGTTAAATAAATTATGGCATATTAATCATTTCTCAATTTTAGAAAACAGGAAGCTGTTAAAACAGTCACTGAATTTTACCGAAATTCAAAAGATATACGTTTTTAATTAACTGACAATTTAAAAGAGATATCCTTATTTATCCACAATCTCAAAGAACGAATTTTTTATCGAGAATCATTCTAATCAATACGTTGAACGTAATTATACTCTTGTTTTGTATAATTGTCTGCATTATTCAGGAATCCTATAAAGAGCACAATACGTCTTTCACAAGAAATTGGCATCAGTCGTAGAAGAATCCAACAAATTATCCACTATAAATTTCAGTTAATCCACAATTTGTGTAAGGATGATCCTGACTAAACATGTTATATTTTGTAAATGGACAATAAATTGACCAATTTGCATAATATATATTATGAATCGCTGCGATCAAAGATAGAATTTCGGATGAGACAAATTTGTATTGGAATTGTGAAATTGCAATCGTCCGAATTTTGCTACTATATGGAGAAATTAAATCTTTGTGTAATTGATGATTGCAAAATGTATGGAGCTACTAAAGCTATAGTATGGAGTTGCCGTGGGGAATCATTGACACACAAATCATTCGACCGTTTATTTTCGAAGGGTTTAAATATATCTAATTATGTGAAAAAAGTACCTTCAAATGCTGAAAAATAAAGAGGTACGGTATATGGCATGCCTAGGTCACTGATTATACTCAAGACCTTCTTCCAAAAGATGATAGGGTGCCTCCCAAAAAGATTGGATATATTTTCATTTTCAAGATAAATGGAGTGCCCAGTTAGAGTGGCCAGGCTTATCAAGGTCTCCCCTGAACTTCTATATCTATAACGCGGGGATGTTTAATCGAGGAACACTTTATAAGTGGTTGAGAGTAACACAAAAGTTATTCTACAGTAAAATTCAGCCAAATGTCCTCCGAAATTTTGCTTCTGAAGAATCATGACAGTTGTGATCGTTGGCAGATATTCTTGTAAGAATATTAATTGGTGCAAATAATAAAGACGACTTCTTATTGATTCCAGCCGAGGAAACACAAATTTGTACAGTACATGCAGTTCATGTCGGGTGCTTAAATAGTCTAGTAATGTTTGCATATATTGTAAGATGAATCTAGTAGTACAATATGTGGTTTGGCATTGTCGTATTGGAGTTTCATGTATTCAGACAGAATTCCATTTGGCTTTTGTGCAAAATATAGAATTATATTTTACGAAGAAAATCCGCAAATAAATTACTATAATTGAGTGTAGTTAACTTGCTAACTAATCATTAACTGCTATACTTTCTAACCTATTTGTATAATCTTTTGTTTTTAAAACCAGGAGCGTAGAAACTGAGGAGGGGTGTCCGGGTATCTTAGGACCGCCCTGCCCTAAGCGGGTGTCCAACATATGCTTATATACACTTTTTAATGAATGTACTTCCATAAATAAACAGTTACATATGCAATTACATTATTGTTTTATACTGAAAAATTCGGCAATAACCACTTCGCCGAAGAAATTTCAACTATAATTTTCTCTTGAAGTATGAATAACCCTTGTTTTTATTGTTATATTTTCATATAAATCATAATTAGTTCCATATATATTTATAGTTTCTTCCGACTCCATTTAACTGCTTCTCAGACCTGCAGCCGTATGCACAAAGCTCCGCAAATAATGTTTTTACTTGCGCAACTCAAAGTTCAACATAAATCCTCAGAAAATGAATTCTCGAAACAAGTTGGGCGAATATTTGCGGAAAGTTGGGCGAATTTTGCCCTAACTTTGTTTGCACAGGTTACCCAGCTAATTTTCACGGATTTGTTCGAATCTTTATTTTAATTGGTGCAAAATCGCATGAGTGCTTGGATCAATTGATTATAGGTGACATATTATACTCCTACGTTTGTTAATCTATATAGTAACAATAGAGAGAAAGGGTAGAGTCCGTATAATCTAATGTTACTCCTATAAATTATAGCTGTCAGAGCCGTGGGAATATGTGAGCATTTATTAGTGTTGGCACTCAATTATCCGGTCATCAAAAACAAAAATACTTTTCACTCTGCGTCAATATTTCACGTAAGTCTAGATCGTTCGAGAATACCAAAAGTTAGTCATTATATTTAAACGAAGTTGCACAAATAATTGTCGCCCAACTCCGTGAAAATAAGCTGAGATCAACTAATATTCAACGGAGCTTTGTGCATACGGCTGCTGGGTTGTTCGTGGTCTATTATAGAGCTGATATATATTCTTAAAGCTCGTGTTTATATGTGGTGTTTATATGATATTACAATACAACAAAAATTCGTGTCTCGGCAGATTTCATATTTTCGACCACATTTCTCGCACTTGTCATTAAACGGGTCCGTATTTTACTGGCTCTCTATATTAATTATTGAGACAGTCATTTTTATCTGACAAGTACAATTTATCGCACAACTGTGGCTATATGTTATTTTCTTATTTGAATTTGACATACCTTTTAAAACTCGTCATCAAATTAAACGTCAAAGAACACTTTAGTCACCGACAATAACAATCGATTATGATTATTGATTGGAGTAGATATAGTCCCTCCACACTACTTTTCTGTATTAAAAATCAACACAAATTAAGTTATTAAAACGGCTTCAAGTTTATTATTTTTAAATAATAATGATGCGGGTTCATCGTTTCCAATATTCTCGATTGTATTTGTTGTTAACATATGGATAATTCTTGATCTATCGAGTTAGGAATTTGCCACCTGTATCCCCAAAGGAGTGACACATGATTTTAGATTTACTCATTTATTGAGTATTAATAAAATATTGACGTGACACACAAAATTAACGATAATAATATTCATTTTAACAAAACCCAACGTCCTTTAGTATTCTTCTTATCTATAAATTGTTCAAACCACTTAGATTGTGGCCAATGAAAACAGATGCAGATGAAGATACAATACAATATTTACATAACTTAATGAAAACATACTCATTGACAGTTCTTCTGCGTAGACCACAGCCAAGGAACCATCATGGCAAGTTTGTATCCACAGCCTGGTCAACCAAATTACACAACACAGTTTCCAGTTCAGCATACTGTTACAGTATCAAGACAGCCTCCAAGCAATGCGTCGCCTATACCATTTCGTTTTGCCAAAGTTCACAAAGGATTTGGTATAATATTCATGCTCTCTGCGAGTATCATGATTATTCTTGAAGTTGTTTCGCTAAGTCTGCGTGTTTTTAACAACGATAATGGTTACAGGTACGCTATGATGATGCCGGGAAACTTTGGAACTGGGATATGGGGCGGAGTTTTCATCTTAGTCACAGGATTACTTCAATATATTACCGGAAGCAACAGATCCCGAAACTGTCTGATAGCTGCTATGGTAATGGATATCATCACATGCTTAATGAATGTTGCCATTCTTACAGTAGCAGGTTTGGAGATGTCTCAGAATTGGTATTGGTTCAATCAGGATCCAAAAATTATAACAAATATTTATGACGTAATTAATTACATGGGTGTCAAATCCGGAATTATATTACTGCTCTCAAGTGTGAACATAGTTATGAGTTTGACACACTGTATTTTATGTTGTCATGGCATCTGTGATTGTTGCAGTTGTCGCTGCTGCTGTGAGGATACCAGAGAATCAGCACTTGTCTACGGACAACAACACACCTTGTCAACCGAATCCCAACGGGTGTTGCAATCTCATCCCCCCGCGATGACGTCACGGTATCAAACGTCACATGAACCCGTTCCTACTCAACCGCCAAGTTATCAGGCTCTCAGTGGATCAACTTAACCAAAACTATTATCCCACATTTTAAAATATTTTATCATTTAATTGTGATCAATTTAGACTACCTTGATTTTCTATTCAAATAATCTTCTCATTCACTTTTCTATGTAATAAAAACTTTTGAAAACAATAATTATCTTTATAATGTTGTCCTGTTTAATCCATTGATATCGTAATAATATTTATCTAGATCGGAAAATTCAATTAAAGACAAAATGATGCAATCTTGTTCGGCCCATAATTTTACTTATAATATATAGAGCTAAGATTAAGTGGACTAAATCTGTCAATATTCTTTGCACAAGTTATTGTTCTCTTAATTTTTATACATATTATAAGTTTTTATTGTCGTATTATACATGTATACTCTATGGTCTATGCTATATTTATACCAATATGTTTTCCTTGATAATTGTTTGTTTAAGTCAATTTAATATATTTTAATCGGTTTGCTATCGATTTTCCCGTTTTTACACCGAAAGCTTTCTTACGCATAAAGCAAATAAGTAGTTTGCCAATCAATAGTTTAACCTTTTTAAAATTGTGTCATTCTTCCAAATTTGTTTCAATTCTTTTTAAATATATTTTTTCTGCTAGACAAACATGATCAAATTTACTAAATAATTGTATAATTCATACCACTTAAAATCTTAGTTTTATAATACCGTCGGTAATAGGAAATATCGGAATAATTGTAATTATGTCAGTCACTATATATGTTTGAATATTAATTTTTATAACTTAAGTTTCAGGCATAAAAAAGGTAGTTTAATATCATTTTGAATTAAATAATTTCAATAAATAGAAAATTCGATTCGACAGTATATAGTGGTTATTTAACATTACATTTCAGATAAATGTTCCTGTATAGCAGGTATACTAATTAGTTCAGCTTTTCTTTAGTAAAGGTTTGAAATAAAAAATAGTCTAATAAATTCAGGAATTAAATATATTTCATGATGAAATCATGGAGCAAATAATAATCTATAATTCAATATTTCCATAAATTCTCAGTAAATCAAAGAAATATAAAACCAATTTAAACAATTGCTTTAAAAGCTATTATTACAATTTAAATAAATATTACTGATAGCCCTCAAATTAACGTCTATTGCTATTATCAAAAGTAGACATTGCTAAATTTTTGTGTGCCCTTAAATAATATCAAGTTGTAATCAAGGTTATCGATATTGTGAGTCGTGAGAACAGATCTATACATTATTAATTTTGATAATGATTCAATCATTATAATATATAATTGTCAAAGTTCAACTAGACGATAAAAGTATTTTAAATAAACCTTTTTCAGATTTGCCCCCGCGATATATATAGTCAGTATTAACCTCTGAATAACAACTGTACTTCAACATATATTATGCTTGTAATAACGATTACCTGAAATAATGTTAGGACAATTTTATAAAAGATGAGAATTTAAGAATTAGTTAGAATTTTAAACATTAAAAATAATTTCTAGAATTCATGCAGTTTTCCCATTACGTTATAATTGAATGCTTTGAAAATCTGACATTTCTAATACCGTCGGTAAAAGGTTAAGTATACCAACAGGCATTATTTGTCACTAATATATTAAGAAAAGTCGATCTTTACAAAGCTTTTTTGTTTTTAAATTGTGTTTTTCTGGTATATGTGTGCACTATGCGCATTGACATCTTCATAATTTAATGCACGAATATAATTATGCATTTAATATTTCATATATACACTAACAATTAATGAGTGCGTTACCCACTTTCTAAAATAAATATAATGTTGATATAAATTTATTAATGATATATATATATATATATAAATCAATTCATTTCAAAACATAATTTAAATTGAAATACAGCAAAAATTATTTAGATAGATGAATTTGGATAATTTTTACAGCTTTTTTATATAAATTTTACACCTTTAATATAACTTTTATAGCTTTTTACAGTTTTTATATAGCTTTTACAGGGTATAACAGATATAGATATAATTGTTTTCCTCGCAAATAATTCAGTGTAGCTTCATTATATGTCGACTATTTAACATCTCTTGGTATTGTACCTTTTTTATTGGAAGTAATCATATAAACATTATCGTATTTTAATAGCAAGAAATTATATCTTTATTCAGCGCCAAACAAAGATTAGGAATAAAATAGTCGCTGGTAGAAACACCAATAATAAGAAAGGTATATTTTTATCCAACTGTTCAATCAGCACCATAGACAGTATCATAGTTATAGTTTATTAACGGTTATAACTCTTATTAACTTAAAGTTTGGTTGCATACGACTTTTACATGTCTCGACTTCCCACCTCCTAAAATTCCTGGGTATAGGACCCAATAACTCATTTAAATAATTAATAACAATTTTATAACCAAACATTTGTGAATTGAAAAGGAAATTCACAAAATATTAATAATAAAATCGATGTCCAAAATAATTAATAAAGACAACCGTTGATATTGTAATTAACATCTCTAGATTGGCGAGCTAGGTACTTCGCTTTATACACAAGACAGTGTCCGATACAAAAACGGGCAAATCAATAGCAAACTGATTAAAATAAATTAAATTGACATTAATAAACAATTGTACAGAAAAAAATATTGTTATAAATATAGCCTATATGACAATAATGACTCATATGTATAAAAATTAAAAGAGCTTTCTTATGCATTGATATGTTAACTGATTTGGTCTACTTCTAAGCTCTATAAATAATTTTAGAAACAATAATACTCCGAACAAAAAAATTTCGCAAGTTTGACTTTTTGTCTGTTTTTATTTCGGACAAAATTTAATTAGTTTTGTCTATCTAGATAAATATAATTACGATATCAATGAATACAAAACGAGACAAGATATATCCAGATACATTTTTTATTATTTCACAGGCGGAACATTTATTTTAAGTATAGGATAACATGTACTATTTGAGGGTAATATTTGATTACACTCCACTTAGCGAATACCCACTTAACGGAAACCAATGGCTAAGTCTCCAGATTGGATTTTAAACAAGTCTGGTTATTTATTTGTTGCTCCAATTTTAATATTTCATTAATAGTATTTATTTTCAGATAACCTGGAAAGTGTTACATATTGCCCGTAAATTTCATCAATAATGCTTTATTTTTTATTTTATTCAAATAAAAGTTGGCATCCATCCAAATTATAATTATAGTGTCTAGGGAACAATGCCGCTAATTTTGGAGACAAATCAAATATAATATCCAAACAAATTATGACGCTACGAAAATATATTTCACATTTTCTTATTCTAACATGTGTAATGCTTGATATAGCAGCATTTTCAAATCTGAAACTGTACGGCATGGATTATTCGTTTTAACATTACATAGAATAACGTGAAAAGTCAGTGAAAAGGTACAGTTCATAAGTACAGAATAATCCACAAAAAGTTCAACGGATTTCTAGTCTGGTATGCTACTGCATCAATATAGGACTGCAGGTTACGGTGACCATTCTCCAACTGGATCGCAGGTTCTCAAGAAGATCATAAAGAACGTAAATACCTTATAGTATTCGATTTAACATGTAACACTATTGATTTTACATTTATGGAAGATTTGCCTGTAATTGGCTCGACCGATGAAATTGGCCTTTCCAATAAATGGGTTTCCGTTAAGTTGGTTTCCGGTAAGAAGATTTCTGGTAAGTAGATTTTCGGTAAGTAGATTTCCGGTAAGTGGATTTCCGGTAAGTAGATTTCCGGTAAGTGGATTTCCGGTAAGTGGATTTCCGGTAAGTGGATTTTCGGTAAGTGGATTTCTGGTAAGTAGATTTCCGGTAAGTGGATTTCTGGTAAGTGGATTTCCGGTAAGTGGATTTCTGGTAAGTGAATTTCTGGTAAGTGGATTTCCGGTAAGTGGATTTCTGGTAAGTAGATTTCCGGTAAGTGGGCTGACACCTAACCTAATATTTGACTTAACAAACGACGGTCGAAGGCCATAGATTGTTATTTAATATATCCCGAAAATAGTATATTTTATCTACCATAACGTATAGAAATCATTCATAATGGCATAGACTATATCTATGGTATTGCAAATCTCAGATCTATACCATATTGGAAATGTAATGGGCTATGTATACGAATTTATGTAGTCATTGTATTAATTTAAAATTAATTACAAAATTTTAAGCATTACTAATTATCAATGTTTATTATGCTTTTATATATTAAACGGAAATATCATATATATTACATTACTAACGATACGCTATACGTAATTTATAATAAACTAACAAATTTTAAATATAACATTTTTACTAAACTTTTGAAAAATAAATGTAAATTATCTATTAAATTGTAACAAATTTTAGCACGATTTAAAAAAAAAACAATTCCATATAAGGTCAAACAATAATATTTTTTTCTTTTAACCGTCTCTCTGATATGGTGAATTTGTTCCCACATTCATAACACATACAGCCATGTTTCTCTCTGGAATGCCACGAGTACTCTAGACAAAAACTGAACTGACACACTTCTTCACAGTCCGGTTCATGCTTTATGAACTCAAAATATAGCACCTTTTGATAATCTGATTCACTTTTTGAACAAAAATTATCTGAAAAAATAAAATATATCACATCACTTGCCATCGAAAACTATTAAATTATAAATTGTAATTTAATAAGAATTTAAATATTAAATCATTGTTTTTTAAAACATTATTTTTTATTAAATCGTCTAGTCTCAATATTACATATTATTAGATAATACAAATTATGTTATCAACTATATATATCAAAGATAAAATTATCTCAGGAACTATATCAATTTGAATAAAGTCTAAAATTTAAAGTTTTGACATGTTGAGA
>JAUZNC010050013.1:0-15505 GCA_034780395.1 Vannuccia rotundouncinata | reverse complement strand
CAAATAAGTGGTTTAGAGTTCCGATTTGAAAACAGAGCAAAATTGAAATAGACAGGAGTAGAGAGAGAGCGAAATACAACCGTCAGCTAGCTCGTAAGAGAGGAGAATGAAATTTGTAACTTACAGACTTCCTTATATAATATAAAAAATGGAGGAGGGAGGGGGGAGGGGGGAGGGGGGAAGGGGGGTGGTTTAGACATCATCATCTCCTACTCAGACTATAATAATCCACAAATATTTTGAAATAAACTGTTTGAAAGTTTAGCTAAAATGTTTTAAAATTAGATATATTGTTTGTTGTCAATTTAAGCCTGTAGAATGAGAACAGGCTAACTCACTTTATTGGCGAATTTGAGTTGTATGCATTTTCTTAGCTAATTTGTTGTGGTAATTATTTTGTTGAATTAAAAGAGGCTTTGTTGCTTTCTATTTCAAAATTTTTGGCATGAGAACCAGATAGCACACTTATTTCGACCACTTAAATATTTGAGTGAAAACCGGCTTCCTTTATTGGGAATTAAAGCTCAGAATTTAGACAAATGGTTTCACGAGGTAAGCTCTGTTATCCGAAAAATTTTTTTTTTCAGTTTCAATATTGTGTCTTTACTTTATTGGAATTTTGACGTCCAACGTTGACCGATTTATTTGTTGTAATGTTCCAGTATACGTATTTATCTTTATCTATTAAACCAAAAGTCGATGTTCACATGCCAGTTATTCTGTAAAATATAGTCATTTTTTAAAGGAATGACTAAGATCGAGACAATAAATGAACCTCCGCAGTTGGCCCTTGAAGAGCGTAAATTGAGAAAACTACGATCGTCATAATTCATTTACGTTTCTTGAATATATTAGTTGTTTTTTAGTGTACATAACTATTTTAGAAAAACTTAATCGTATTTGTCTAAACACATTCATTCGAATTTTTATTATTCACATTTATTTTACTTCCTGTATCAACAACGCGTTGTTTGTATACATGTAATTACAATTATTAACTGTTACTGATTATTTGTATTATATGTATCATAGTTTATAAAGGATCAATATTATATTATGTATTTTAATTGACATGTATTAGTTTATCTTATGGAATATGGAATACATTTTCATAATGTTTTTTTTCTTCTGAAAAATACATTTCTACATAATACGTATAGTGAATAAGACTACACATTATTTGATTATCGTTTGAAAAGGTGTTCTCTTATACATATATCAATATTTATCTTAAAATTAGTAAATTATAAAATTATGAAAAATCAGACTACGTATAAAAATTATCCGAAAATTCATTTATAAAAAAATTAGATCCCGCCCTGAAGTCAGATTACCACGAAATTGGAGTTTCATATCTCTATAGATAAGTGTTTCCGTGATAAAAACCCTTCTACATGACATTAACGTCAGCAACTAGTGTCCAAATTGAGGATGATAATTATTGATTATTGATAAACCACTTATTGACTTGAGTTGTCAACTTTTGAGTTAACTTGTTGTAACCACACATTATACTATATTTTGTTATTATAATACATATTTTATAAAACATACCTAGATTAATTTCCTTGTGTTCTTTTTATTAAAAGAAAGACTTAGATTCTGGTTGGTTCTCAATAATGATCCACATTTATATAGTATAATTTTTGTTAATAAGAAACGGCTAGGTTTATTAAATCGATATTTTTGGACACTTGAGGTTAATAGCTGTAAGATGCATCACATGAATTCAATTTGTTTTAGTCAGAGAATGATAGAGTAAAAAGAGCAAAACATTTAAATAAAATAGGCTAACAATTAGGCATAATTTTATGAAAATTTGTGTGACTTTCAAAACTAGTTCTAACTCTTTGGAATAATATATACCTACCGAATGTAGCACATTTGTTATTATATTTTTTAATGTTAATGTTTTTGTTTTAGTTTCAAGAGCTGAAAGAATTGGATTACATGTACTTTTATTTATACTTATGCAGACTATAATAATCCACAAATATATTGAAATAAACTATTTGAAAGTTTAGCTAAAAATTTGTTAAAATTAGATATAGGAAATATTTGTTGTCAATTATTCATCTACGAACAGAGAGCGGTGACGACACAAACCAACATTAACCAATCACAATCGAGATTAAAATAATATAAGTTAAAACACAACGAAAAGAATTCATTTCAGCTGAAAAATTTATTTGCCTTATTTTCCTCCACACTCAACTCAACCTCTTCAAAATGGTCAATGTCAGCATCCTTGCTTTTTCACTTGGTGTTGTTTTCCTGTGCTTGGTAACAAGTGAGATTTAATTCATAGGTTAATATATTTATAAAGCGTCCATTACAAAGTATTAAATATTTTAAATTGTTTTAAATTGTTATTTTAAATTGTTTTAAATTGATATTTAAATTATTTTTTTTAATATTTAAAATATTTAAATTTATTTTAAATTGATATTTTAAATTGTTTTATATTCTCATATTAAATTACGATGTTTGTTTTACTGCAGATGCAAATGCTCTTAACTGCTACTCTTGCACAAGTTTTGGCTCTGGGGAATTCAATGCAGCAGCTGCTGGGGTTACCGAAACAAACTGCACTGCTGAGTTAGATACCTGTCGGGTAAGTCACAATATTATTGATCACATCGATCATTATATAATTCACATTCAACAAATTGTTTGTAATACAAAGATTAAAATTAATTATGTAATTAATGATTTAATCAACGTTAACTATTGTCTTACTTTAGAAGTTTTTATCCATTTAAAATTACAAAAAATATGTCTTTATTTACAGTGCGAACAATAACATTTAAATAGTTTTATGAGATTATTTATTTACTCTTAGATGTGAAAGTTTAAAGAATATCTTTTTAAACAGAACTCGGAGCTTTCAAGTTTACTAAATATTAGTTTTTTGTTATAATTACAGAAAATTGAATCGTTCGTAAGCAATAGTGTTTTTATGGTTACCCAAGGGTGCTCGTCTTCGTGTACCTCCGGGGATATGCGTTTTTATGGAACTGGCACAGTAACGGCATGCTGCAAAACGGATCTCTGCAACGGTGTCAGCCATGTAACCGCTAGCATGCCGACAATGTTGGCAGTTCTTCTGTTTGCTCTTGTCACGGGTGCATTGTGATTGGTTAATTCAAAATGTTGATGAAATCTCTGAATGTTTAATTTAGTTTTTAAGTTTATACATTTTAATCAATAATATATTTATGCTATTTTCCCTTATTATAAGAATAATTTAACTGTGTTAATTCAACAATAATTATATTGTATATATACTTATATACGTGCTGCTTAGTCAGAAATATTTAGATTTAGATGTTGCTGTAATATTTTTTATTTATTTCTAACACTTTTGATATATTTTGAATAAACTGTATTATTAAATAATCTATATAATCTAATTAAATTTATTTTTTTGCTCATTGATTATTTAATTTCTTAAATTAAATTCAAATAAAGATACATTATAACTACTAACATACAACGTAAAACTACAATATTTATCTGATATAATGTCTTTGTTTTGTAACAAATATGAAGCATGATGAATATTAATAAGAATCATGTTGACTGAAATTATTTTCAGCAACTTTACAATCAGGTGAATAATTCTGACTCATGCTAAAAACGTTCGGTTTTGAATATTATTTATTTATCAGTCAATTATTTATTATTTATTGTATTTATTAGTCAATTAAATTATTTGAGGTTTTGATACCTAGAATGTTTATAAATAAATGTTTTCCTAAAACATATATTTTTCGTGTTTATTTTGTTCTTCTAATCGGCTGCACCCCGACGCAACTCTTATTGGGACATCCTATCAAGACAGTCTTGATTAGATATAGTTTTAAAAAAATTTAACAAAATATCTTATCGGGACTGTCCTGATTAGATATGGTTTTTGTAAAGCATAAAAGTCTACCTATATCCCGATAAGACATATTATTGCAAATAGAAATATTATAGAAAATGTCTATAAAATTAATGTTATCGATCGTTTATTAAAAGTTAATTAAAACAAAACATATTATTATTTGAAAATAGCGCCTGGCGTGTCTTTAGAAATATTACATTTTTTTAGCTATTTACGTTAAAAAGTAAGTTTATATTAATATTTTATGATACACCAGTTATAAATATGATATATGTGTGCTTTAAAAATTGGAGATAAGAAGTAAATGTCTATAAGTATTATATATAATGAGTGTTAGTTGCTGCGAAACCTTTTTTATTTTGGGTTGTACAAATATTGTTGGGCGCATATGACATTGGGCCAAAAAGGTATCTGGCCCTTATGCCAAAACGTAAGGGTGGGGCTCAAACATTTCTTGGCTCCATGCATAGCCATTTGACGCCGCAACCTCTCAAAACATATATAAATAATATATAATATTTTTAAATAAACTTTAATAAATTATTTTGCAATTATAATGATATTAACTATTATACTAAAGGTAATCTTGATTTTTAAAATACATATAGCTAGGGCATACATGTTTTGCTTATTTATATTAATAATTTTATCAATGCAAATAATTTGCACTGATATTGGTCTCAATCAAAATTTAAAATATTTTATTTATCTGATTTGCACCATTTGTGAACTAAATATAATTTTTAAGAGTTGCAATAGTGTTTTATAAATGCAGATTTAAACTTTTGTAGGTACAGTCAGTATATTGTAAACAATTGAAAATTGGTTGGGCCAAGCCCAGGAAAGACATCAGAGACACACAGACGAACAGAACTTGTAGTTTTGTTTTCTGAACTGGTCCGGTTCATAATTCATAATTGGTACCAAATAATGCGGCCCAAACTTTAATTTGGCAAATATTATTTATAATTTGGTGTGTATGTTTGACATTATTTGAGAAATTCCATTCTATTGAATTGTGTCAAGTGTAAATATTGCTGGTGACCGAAAGATCCTCGACAATCCAATTGATAAAATTATAGGTTGGGCTGCATTGTTGGCGACCAATTTGTCAGATTTATGTGAAACCATCATAATTATCAGAAAAATATCCAAAGAAGTCAAATGAAAATATTTGAAAATTATGGAAATTTTCCATTATATTATTGAATTTACCAATATATGTGAAAAATACAGAAAATTCTTTAAAATTTCTTTGTAACCTCATACAATGGTTTGTCATAAATACTATGAATTATGAACCTGACCAGTAGCTTTAGACTACTGACAATAGTTACAAAACTGTAAAACTGCATATATAAAACAGTATTGCAACACATTAAAATTAAAAACTAACGTAGTTTAAAGTTCAGTACAATTGACACTGCGATCACACTGCCATAATTATTATTAACAGACAATTATTATCAAACCGTGATTAAAAGGTTCCCTAGATTTAATAAAGGGGCATCATATATATTTATAAGTATTTTACTAATTATAGGATACTTATAATAAAATTAAAAAGCCTAAATATAGATATAGTAATATGTCCATATTAGTAGAAGGGCCATATTAGCATTATGTAATAAGTAAAGTTTTTACTATATAACACATTAATTGTTCAGAATGGTTCAATATTTCAAAATAGTTTATATTTAGAAAACAAGAAAAGCCTGTGAACCTTTCCACATTCGCAGATTTATTCGGGTCGCCTGATTAAGCGAGTCACTGAATAAGAGCGAACTGTTATATTTCCTATCTAAATATTTCATCGGTCAAACACTGATTAAGAGGTCAAGAATTTTGTAAAATCTAATTTTATATAAGAAATTTACAAGTTAATTCTTAGTTGTCAGAATGAAAGTTGCTTAGAATTTCCCGCTTTTACACTATAGAAAAAACAATTTTAAAAATTTTTCTAAATCTTCAAAAATAAAAAAGTGCGTATGAAAAAAATTCGTACAATATTGAACTTTTAATAGGATGTTTAGATTACCCTATCTAGCCTACATGCAAAAAATCAGAACTATTGGGAACTTAAATTTCTAAAAAAATAAAATTTAGGATTTTTCTTATATAAAATGAATTTTATTTTATTATATTAATTTAATTTAATTCAATTTGCCAATAACATTTTTTATTATAGGGATAAAGAAGCACCTGTTTGATATTCCTGACCATGACGGGTTTTTATATCCATATCTAAAGGAATATCCGAGATAGTTTTAATATTTCCAGAGAAAATCGATTTTGAAATTTTACCAATGTATAGTATAAAAAAATTGGACTTTAAAATAATTGTTTTCGAAAAAAAATTATCTAAATTCTTGATTTAAAGAGAACCAGACATCTTATCGTCAAACCACGACCACCTAAGGATTTCCCAGCACAAGAGGCATCTTCCTATACATCTTTTGCGGTTCCCAAAATGTATCATATTCACGTGAATGGCCGAAAAGCCTTTAAAAATTGACCAAAAAATCTTAAAACAAGATATTATATAAAAAAATAAGTCTCCAAATGAGCTTAAATAACACACAAATGTTGCCCGTGATGAGTAGAAGGCTACATTTACTGAACCGTTGCCCACTCATTTTCTGTATCGATAATTGTTTTTTCTATAAACCCTAAAATGATCATATTGAAAAAACTCATTCTAAAGGGTTTAGAGAAAAATCTTTTGGCACAAATGTGCGCGCTCCCTTGGCGATAATGGTTATCAAACGAACTGTCCATTCGGACATATACTTCTTTTTTCATTGGCCAAAAACTATTAAACCTTTTAAAAGGGTTTTTTCTCTGGACGGTACAGGAAATTTTTTTATTAGAGTTAAAAGAAAATTTTGTTCAAAAATTTTTGTCAAACCCTTACTAGGTCTAATTTGTTTTGAAGAGTTTACCTCCCCCACCTTTGTTTACCACATTTGCTAGTTAAACTATTACCCAATAGGAGTCCGGCTAATTCCAGTAAAAATCCTATATAAGGAGGTGCCTAACTCGCTGTTTTCATTCATATCTTTACGAGCTCTCAAACGATCGCCTCCTTGTCGCTCTCGTCCGCATTTTATCACTATTTTTCTGTTCCTATTTGTGTTACTATCTTAGAGTAAGTGCATACTACATCATTATTATTATTATTTTTAAAATAAAATTTTAAAATCTAAAAAATTATAAATTAACAGAAAATAATAAACAAAAAATTAAATTATTTATTTTCTTACTTACAATTTTGAAATTAATTTTATTTACAACTATTTTTGAATATTACTTAAAAATATATTTTGCAAAAATTTTCAAATAATTTTAACTAGTTGACTAATGAGACACAGTATGGCAATGCAAAGTTCTAATATAATCTTACCATGCGTACATATACTTTAATTAAGTTTAATTTATGATTTCGCCTTGCATGGGATGAGCCTGTGGATATGGTTTAAATACTCTATTAATGGCGGGCGCAAGGGCGTAAACCATTGAGACAATTGTCTGTAGAGTTCCATATCAGCTATTGATCAGTAAACTCATTGAGCCTTGTCAGGTTACTCCTGTTCATATTAGGTGGCAGGATTTTTGTATAAGATGGCTTTGACGGATTGCAAGACCGAGAATTGGTACTTTTGAAATTTTTAATAACAATACATTTGTGCAGTATATATTTTTGATATTATCATTGTCGTTTATTTATTTACAATTCATTTAAAAATTCGAACGATAGCGACGCCCAAATTGGCAATAATTTAAAGTACTTATAATATCTTTGACAATATTAACCATATTTTGTAATTTATATTCACGATTTTATGCAGTCATTTTAAAAATATCATATCACCTAAGAGCTTATATTAAATGTAATAAAGAGGGCTCGAGATCGACGCCAAAATTTCTAATATTTTTAAATGAAATCATGTATGAGTTATATATTTTTACTTTAAGCAATATTAATTACAATAAGGGCTCGAGATCGACGCCAAATTTTCTAATACTTTTAAAAACAAAATAAATTAAATAATTCCCTAGGGGAGAGCTATGCCTAAATTTAAAAAATGTATTTAATTCGAAATGGCACAGGAGCTATGCCCAAATTTCTCTTTCACTACAAAATACTTGTAAAATTATCTATTTTTCTATTATTAAACTATGAGCTTTACTGATAAGAGCAGTCAGCTGAGTTTTAATTCGTAATGGAGTCGTTGGGGATTCCAAATCCTATGAGTTCTGCGATATTTTCCCCCTCTAGACCGGATGTTAGTTCAACTGTCTGCTCGCAGGAAGTTGAAGAGTTCATGGCGACGCTGTCTCCAATCCCGGCCGAATATTTCGTCGACTTCTCCCTCTACGACTTCAACGACTGGATCCAAGCTCCTCATATAGATGAGCCTCTGGATCCCTGGATGGAAGCAGCTCCCTTATCAACCTCTTCTTCAACCCGGGCCAATTCTGCAGAGGAGCCTTTGGACCTTACCGTACGCCCAACCTCTACTGCTTCCTCATTGCAGCATTCTCCTCTGGATCTCAAGATGGAAGCAGCTCCCCCTTTAAATTCTACAGAGATGCCTCTAGACTTCAGAATACATCCAACCTCCTCAACTATTGCTCTATCATCACATAAATATCTCGAGTTCCTATCATCCATCCGAGAGGACATCCAACGTATGGATGCATGGATGCTCTACTCAATGGATGTATTGAATGCAAGGTTCAGCCTGTTCTAGCCCAGAGAATTCTTCAGATTGATCCCTACACCGCGGATATTCTTCGCTCTGAGGAGCAAATATTTTCACTTCCAGCCTTGGTTGTGTCGAGTGACACGTTCTTCGACGATGTAATCGCCGGACACTTGAGACGTGTAGAAGAATTCATTCAGAATGGCTCCAACTGGATCATTGAAACTGTAGAATGGCTCGACATGAGAATTACCCGCTATCACAGCATACCTCATCGTCGGTCTTGGAGCTGTAGAACTCCATCAGAGGCTCAAGGCGAAGCATTCTGTTCTCAATATTTACAACGGGAATCAGGACAACTTCTTCAAGTATGCAGTACTCTCCATCCTCCACTATACTGATATCAAAAAGAATAAGAAGAATCCGAAACGCATTCTTTCCTATGCTTAGTTGAATTAGGAGCAGCTTAACTTTACTGGTTTGACTTTCTGGATCACTTCTGCCGATATCCCGCGATTTGAGAAGTTGAATCCGGGAATCTTCATTAATTTGTTAGAGTGGATCGAAGAAAATGAAGACCATCCACTACGTATGTTACGCGCCTGTGGTTATCCCCGACAGCATGTTGATGATCCAGAACCTCCACTTGTTAACATCTTAACAGTCATTCCGAAGAAGGAAGGAAAGTCCCTCTATGTAGGAATCACCAACCTCAATCGTCTTCTCAACGAAGAAATCCGCGGGGATCAGACTCAGCATGGATATAAGCACTGCGAGCGTTGTCTCCAACCTTTTAAGAAGAATTTCTATTTGCAGAAACATCGACAATACTGCTATACAGGTCAGCCAGAGACACTGATACCATTATCAGAGAAGACTCATCACGTATTCGAGAAGTATCAGGCCGTACAGCGCCTACCCTACGTCGTCTACGCTGATATTGAGTGTTTTCTACAGAAGAAAGGGAACAGAGTCAAACACAAAGCAGCTGCTATATCGTTCCTCCTCGTACCACATCCAGGACTTCGAGCCGCTCCGATCAACAGCTTTTATCAGGATTTTGCTGGGTACAACTGCGTGCACACGGCCATGATTGCACTCACTGCTCTGGCCAACGAAGTGTATGAGTGGAACCAGGTCAACGCCCGTCAAGCTGTTCAAATGTAAATCAGAGAAGAATCTACTCACCGGGAGACAAAGCTCTGCTACATCTGCTTAGACCGCTTCAACCCGAACGACAAGTCCAGGAAGAAGTGGAAAGTGCGTGATCATGACCATCTACCGGTAAGTTTTCATTTTCTAATTATTATTATTTAATGAAAATATATTAAATTCTATTTTCTTTCATCTTTCCAGGTGCGTATCGAGGTGCAGCTTGCCAGGAGTGTAATTGCAAGATAAGGCTTCGCGATCGATAACTTTCTCCCCGTGTTTTTCACAATTTCCGTGGTTATGACTCGCATATCATCTGCGCAGAGGGTTTGGGCAAGGTCGGAGGATGGGACGTTCCGGTTATTGCCCAGACCAAGGAAAGTTATATGGCGATAGACGCAGAGTTCGAAGTGAGGAAGGCCACAACGACTAACCCACGGAGGAAGAAGATGAAGATCAGGTTCCGTGACTCTCTGCAGTTTATGTCGGCCTCGCTGGATTTCCTAGTGAGCAATCTTGCTCCGCACCAGCTCCGGCATACCCGATCAATTTTCAATTCGGACAACACCTTCACAGAAGTTGCTCTCTCCAAGAGAGTTTTCCTCTATTCTTACCTCACATGACCAGGCACCCTCAGAGAAAACCAACTACCTCCCAGAGAAGCATTCTTTGACAATCTCAGCCAGCAGGAGTGCAGCACTGACCGCTACACACGCGCGCAGAAAGTCTGGACTCTGCTCGGCTGTGAAACTATGGGAGACATCATGTTGGAATATCTACGACTTGACGTCTTTTAGCTTGCCGATGTTTTTGATACCTTCCGGCAGCTTACACTAGATGAGGATGGTTTAGATCCGATGGGTCTCTCATGGGATTGGGCGTTTAAGATAACCGGTACTAAAGTAAGTATATCTCTTTCTCTTTATTTCATAATGTTCCCCTCCACTTAATATAAAATGTTTAATTTTCCCAGGTTGGACTTCTCACAGATGCCGAGAGATATTGCTTTGTGGAGAGCGGTATACGTGGTGGCATGACATTTGTCAATACTCACTACGTATCTTCCAATACACCCCGCATCCCCGACTCATATGACGAGAAAAGCCTAGAAGTGGATCTGCTCTACGTGGACGCGAACAACCTCTACGGTAACGCACTTTCCCAGAAGCTGCCACAGTCCAATTTTGAGTGGATTCCAGAGGATGAACTTCAGACTCTGGACATACTCAACTTTGACTATGATGGAGACGTGGGACATATCATGGAGGTGGATCTAGAATATCTTAAGGAGGTACAAGACCGCACCTGCGATCTACCCTTCGCACCTGAGAAATGCGAACTCCCAGAAAGGTACCTGACGGATTTCATGCGGGAACAATGGCGTCATCTCAACGGCGGCAAGGACAAGGTGTTTAGAGGCACTACAAAGCTTCTCCTGACTCACTGGGACAAGGGACAAGAAAAAATATGTGGTTTACGGCCGGCTGCTTCAGTTCTACCTAGTACAGGGTATGAAGTTGATTCGAATCCGACGAGCTCTTCGGTTCAACCAGTCGGCATTCTTCGAGCATTATATCTCTTACAACTCTCAGAAACGTCAGGTGGCATCGAACTCATTCGAGAAAGATTACTACAAGCTCCGTAATAATGCTTTATTCGATAAGACTATGGAGAACGCACATAAACGTTAAGTAATATCTTTTAAAATTATATTATTAGCTGCTTCGTTTAGAATGAAGTTTCTCCTTAGAATGAAAAGCCTGCTTACCTTCTCTTCGAGACCTGAATTTCTCAGTTCTGTTAATTTTAAGGATAGTCTGATTGGAGGTTCTGTTGAAAAAACTCATACATATCGGACAAGCCGTCCTCGATCTCTCCAAGCTAATTATTTACAAATTGCACGCTAAGTGTCGCACGCTACGCCAGTTAGCTCGGTGGTTCCATCGACATCATGGGCGTGGACACCGACTCTTTCTTTCTGAAGACAACTGGGATCAACGTCGGGAGGGATCTCATCCCCATGCTTAGGAGGAACGAAGTGCTGGACACCTCCAACTATCCGCCCACACATCCAGACTTCTCCAACGCATGCAAGGCACGTCTAGGATGTATCAAGGACGAGGCTGCCGGGAAACCGTTTCGCGAGTGGATTCTGCTCCGGCCGAAGTGCTACTCCATGTTGGCCATTGACGGCAAGGAATTAAAGCGAGCCAATGGAGTACGACGGACTACGCTCCACATGGAGATTACTCATAAAAATTACATGAAGGCCTTTCAGGAGCAGACCACCTTTTCGCACACACAACGGCATGTCGGGTCTAAGAATCATCAAGTGGAGAACTTTACATACTCGAAGAAAACTCTTTCTTTCTTTGAGGATAAGAGGGCATGACTGTCATTCAATCAAAGCCTACCCTATGGTAATCATCTTCTTAATGGACCAAGTGAGACACCTGCAAGGAAAAGGCAGAACATTCTTCCTCGCATTTGTGAACCGGAGGCAAAGAGGCCTAGACTTGCTTAAGTATAATATAATTTTCTCCATTTAAAGTGGAGTATTTTCTCTTTCTCTCTAAACTGTAAATATTTGGACATAAAGAGTTGTATATACATATTCACAAAGGTTTTTTCTCCATGAGAAATGAAGTTTTTATATTTTATTACAGTTGTGCAAAACAGAGTTTTATTTTTTTCCAAGTTAAATGGAGTTATTTATAAAGTTCCAATTATATATTTTTCTCCAAGTTAAATGGAGTTTTTTTAAAAAGGTTGATTTATATCTTTTCTTCAAGTAAAATGGAATTTTTATAACTTATCTTTTCTCGCATGTGCGAGTCAGTGGCATTGAGGCCGTGAGTGGGTTTTATTTTCAAATCATATAACTTTTTATGGTCGCCCAAAATTACGTATTTATCGTATTGTTTTTTATAATATTACATGCATTTATCTCCTGTGATATTGTAGGATAATATACTATGAATTCTTTCATATTTTTTCCCACTCATTAAACAGTTTTTGTTTTTAATTCTTAATATAAAGACTTAGAAAAATTAAAAATGTTTAGAAATGATATGTTTATTTCCTAAAAAATAAAGTGTACTTAAAGTTTTAATAAGAATAATATAACTGTAGTATATTAAATATATAGCATGATAAGACGAATATATAGTTGATAAAAATGTTTATTAGTTCAGATAATTGTTTATGATCGTTTACGAAAGTGTAAAATTAGAACAGTTTTCCCCTCTATAAAAGGCACAACGCGTCCAGTATCATCGTATATTTCAATTGCCACAGTATCGATATAACTCTTCATACAGGGTACATATATCGGATTATTATAAATATTGTCCACGTTTTCACCAAAAGCAATAATATGGAAGCCAACTGTTCGCAAAAGCAGAACAAGTGAGTTTCCAAAAATAATCTCAGAACGTGCATAGCAATAGACATATAGACTATGAATTCCTTTACGTAGAACTGTTGAATGTTTGGCAGTTGAGGTTTCAGTTATTTCCAAAATATGCTCCAATTCTTCCTTATGCAGTAGAGATATTTTCTGCTAACCTTCTGGCAGAAAGTCCCATTTGAATCGATTTAAAGCAGCATAGAAGTAGAGAGTAATCCCATAGTCATTCTGTAGATTTGTTTTGTTGATAATGTTTACCAATTTTCCTGATTATTTAAATAGCCAGATGGGATGGGATTATTAGTAGATTTTTAGGTATCCATTTTTAAATAATTTTACTACTAGTGTCTACAGCACTGGTTATATAAATTGGTGAACTTTTTTCAACCAAATAATAATGAGATGTTTAACCCCATCAACAGTATAAGTTGCAGGTGGAAATGATGCTTTCCATTTCCTTGTACTTTACTGAATTTATTAAGCCATGCAATTTTATCCATTCTTCTGAAGGCATCCAAACGGAAAACTAGAGGATGAAACCCTAGTATAATAGCAAGTTGTTTGCTTAAAACAATTTTTTCATAATTTTTAATTTGTTTATCCACTTCAATTGTGAATCGATCCTCCCTAGAGAAATAGTTTAACCATAAGCCATCAATATACATTTTCCCCACATTTTAATGCTGGTGTAAGATTTTTTGTTAAAAGATATTCCATTTGCTTTTATTTTTGTATCCGCAATTGATGACAATCGTGTCATATAAAATCGAGTAAATTCCTCTTCTTCCATAACTTTTGTGTCGAGAGATTCATTGTCTATGGTTTTTATGCTATTCACAAATGACATTTCCACAAGACCCATTTCCCATTGATCGGCATCGTTTCCGTGATTAGTTCTTATAATGAGATCAAATTTCTTCATCATTGTTTATAGATGATTTCGAAAGTGGAGTGTAACAACATTTTTTCCCCTCAATAAATGGCGCAAGTTGACCGGTATCATCGCATATTTTAATCGAGATGGAATCAATTGAGCGTTTCATACAGGGAACATATATCGGGCTATCATATAGAATGACGATAGGAATCACCAAAGACGCTTGTTGGGAAATGTACAGTGCGAAGTAATGGTACCAGCGCGTCACCGACATTAATTTCCGAGCATATATCACAGTATAAATATAGAGAATATATACCATGTCGTAGATCTGGTGCATTTTTTGCCTTTATTGTTTTTGTTAATCTGATTTTCTCAAATCCGAGAAGGTATGAGATATTTTGATCCAAAAGGAGTACATGTTTAACATCATTTGAGAAAATCCATTTAAACCTATTCAATGCTGCATCATATTCGAGATTCGTTTTATATTTAGTTTTCAATAATGTTTTATTAATGGCTTGTTCAAGCTCCATCGGGCTCTGATAATGACTAGGTGGAATGTAGACTTTTTCAAGTTGAGTAATACCTCTAGTCACGATTTTAATATTATTAGCACTATCGCTGACAAAACCATTATCATCCTCAAAATGTTCGATTATTAACATTAACATGTTGTTTCGAAGTCTACGAACGGAGGGTGGATATTCTGCTAATACACTGGATTCTGTAGATGTAAAATCATGTATAGTTGATGTATGATTTTTCTCAATTTCAAATATTTCCATAAGATCTGTAGTAGTACCGATTAGAGAATGAAATCCAAGTATAATATCCGAATGCTTGGTTATAGAGAGTTTTCGAAAATTTTCTAAATTCTGTTTAAAAACGTATCGTTTATTTGTGCATCATAAATTAGAGACAAGTTGTCCTTTTTAATGTCCACAGGCATTGGCATTTCACTAAACTCTTTACCCTCAATGGTATCCTTCATACCTAGAATAAACAGATCATTATACCAATCTTTCTTTTTAAATAGATGTTCCATTTTAGGCTTTGGTATTCTATCAATCGTAAGTTCTCAATATTGAACTTGTTTGGGTGATGTTTATGAGCGCGTTTATGAAACAGATCTCAAAAAGTCTTATCTCCCACTCATCAGAAGTATCTTGCGTAGTTGGGTTAGATACTGAGACGGGGTATTTCCTTCTTCTGCTTCATAGTTTACATTGCTGGGTAGGACAACATGAAAACCTGAATTAGTATTGGGCATCTTGAACTCTCTCAATTTTTCTATATTTTATCCATGTAGGTTGTTTAAAACCCCTCCAACGTACAAGCGCCTCTTTCTTCACCCCTCTCCCTCGTGTACGCAATATCTGATCAATTCTTGTATATCCTTCGCGATCACTCACGGCCTGCAATTCCTGATTATAGAATGAGCCTTCAATGATTTCACTATTATCCAGTGT